>VXBL01005872.1:159068-170481 GCA_013400195.1 Aramus guarauna
TCAGAGAGGTTGTGGAGGCCCCATCCCTGGAAGTGTTCAAGGCCAGGTTGAATGGGGCTTTGGGCAACCTGGTCTAGTGGAGGGCGTCCCTGCCCATGGCAGAGGGGGTTGGAACTAGATGATCTTTGGGGTCCTTTCCAACCCAAACCATCCTATGATTCTATGATTCTACGAATTTGCCCACTGATGTCAATGGGAGCGGCATCTGCGTTGGTGTTGGTGTAGGCAAGTTTTGGTGCCATTACTGAACACTCTGCCATAGGTAAGTTTATTTGTTCAGGTGGTGTGTGAGAGGGAGGGTTAAAGACTTCTATATAGTACTGCACCAAGCAGTATTTTTGTAACAATTAACACCAAATCTTCACCAAAAGGAAGGTTTTCCTTTTAGTAGAAAATGAAAAAATAGCAAGGAGGTAATAAGTCACCTGAGTAAAGTGGGAATACTGAAAATCAGAGCTAGTTTTGCTTTATCTCTCATTTTTTTGCCTTTGAAATTTCTTTTCTGTCATCTGAAAAGACAGTCAGACAGAGAAAGGGGGAAAAAAAAAAAAGTAAAGCCCCAAAGCTTTAATAAAGTGTTACATGTGACAGAGCAGAGAGACAACTAGTGAAGAGAAGAGACATCTTTGGTAAAGTGACATTGAGAGCTTTCAGAGATGCTTACTGTGTTCATGCTGGAGAAATCCTTTATGTGTGCAATAATCTACAGCCATAGCCTTGAAGGTATCTTTCTCTCTCTGTCACCTTTCCCCTTCCTGCCACCTTAGTTCTCAACATACCTGAAAACCAGCAAAGTGAGCTGGAAAGCTCTCAGCTGTTTTTCATACTGTCAAGTGATCAGATAGATAAACAAAGAAAGGCATGTTTGGGTATTTTTGTTATTCTTGTTCTGTATTTTCCTCCTGTATGTGGCTTTTAGTACTTGGTTGGTTGGGTTTTGCTTGTTTCAAAGAAAAAGCTGTTTTACACCTTCAGAGTGCTGTTACCACCAGTGAGCATCAACAGTAATGGACTTCATGTATAATTCATGCAATCAAAACTTTGCAACTGTGCAAAATTGTGTGCCCCACATCCTGTGCCTTCAAATCGGCTTCCATAAACTGTCAGAACTTGCAGCAGTGCGGCTCACTGAGTGGCCATAAACTGAAGCACTAATGAAGCTGCCTGAACAGCCCCATAGAGAGTCATTTAATCAGCCTCTGTTTTTTAATTTTGGTCGGCTGACAGGTGGCCAAAAGTACTGAAACACTAAAAGGAAAAAAAGAAAACCTGATCCAGTTATCGCTAAACAGAATAGTATACACATAAAGAGATTTTAATCAAGGCTTTACTTTTGATGGCCAAAATTAAAGATTACTTTGAAAACACCTAAGGATTTGTAGTCTTAAATATTGAAAATACACTATCCAGCTTAATAATTTTGGAATTAGATATGAATTACTGAAGTAAATGCCTTTGAGGCATTGTGACCAGAGAGGTGTGTTATCTCAAATTTACATATGACTTAGAGTGTTTTAATAAGATTTAAAAATAGCATCAACTTCCTAGCTCCCCAGATTATACTTGTGCTCCTTTTCTTTCTTCCTCTCCCCATTTACACTGATTTGATCTAATCAATAGCTTCCTGAATTTAGGCAGTACTGACTGCTGCCTCAAGAGACAAGAGCAGAAAGAGAGATTTGTAAAATCTAAATCCATTCCATTTTATTAAATGTACCAAGTGAAAACTCAGCTTCTGAAGTCAATGAATGCTTTTTTTTGCCATTGAGCTCAGTGAGTATGAGACCTCACGCATGAGCTGAGCTTGAGAACAGTAAAAAAATGTAGAAAATGATTCTGTTGTTCTGTCCACATCCAGTAATGGGTTGCTTAACTCCATAGAATCTGAGCATCCATTCAGTTTTTAGAACATTCTCTACAACATGAAGACAAATATCTATGCTATCCACATACACCTGTAATCTCTGCTTCTTCCTTTCTAAATTCCTGATATCAATATTACCCAGGGGTGTGAGAGGTTAATTATGTTTTTGTAAAACATATCCGATTTTATCATTTTGAGGTGTGTCAGCATTCAATGTTGCTGCATGGCTACTGGATTTAGGACTTAGACAAAGGATAAATTACCTTCTTTGAATCATTTGTCAAGTTTTCTCCTTCTATCCTGTCCTCCTTTGTTTGTTCAAACCTATAAAGTCTCCAGCTTTTCAGTCTTACAGCTTGCATAGTTCCCTCTGTGCCTGCATCATCCATGATATTAAAAACAGCACCTCCAATACATTTTATCAGGAATTACGGTTTCTCTGAAGTTACTTTGCATGGGAAATTTAATATGAACTAAAAATCTACAAATACTGTGCAGTCACATTTCATTGTATTCTGGAGTATGTTACATTAACTATCCTGAAAAAAAAGGGAGCTTGGAATCTACTTAGCCAAGAGTGAACAGTATCTACAAAAGACTTTAGCAGTTTAAGTTATCTTCTTCAAAAATTCATGGGAACAATTTCATCAGTACCCCTGCACATGTATGTGTACTTTATTTGTGTCCCGTGTCTTCAACAATATTCACATCTTAACAGGTGGATAGTTGTATTTCCTCTTAGCTTAAGCTTCTGAATAGAACTCCCTGTGGAGCAGAGATATAAGAGTCAAAGTAGTAACAACATACAGGATAATAATATGTTTGGGATTGGGAAAGAAATTCCATGAACTTCTCAGAAGTACATGAAAAGTATCTTTCTGCCCGTGGCTTGTTTGATCTTTTCCAAACATATCTGGGTATAACAAAATCCCATTGCAAATCTAAGGCAGAAATGGGAGATGCTATGCTTGCAATTCTGCATCTGAATCTCATATCATGGGTGCCAACTTTTAATTACCCTTTCTCCTTCCTCATTGCCATGAATGGACTCAGTGAGACTTTGTCCAGTCTCTGATTTCATTTATGCACTGGGTTATTCATTCTTCTAATCTTGCTGCATCTGAATCAGGGGACCTATAAAACATAGAGTCACCTTTATTTCGAATATGTTTCGTCTCATGAACATTCCTAACAACCTTCTATATATAATGAACAAAGACAAGATCAATCCTGGCAATATTAGTGTGTGTAAATCAGTTGAGCAGAAGCACGCTAAACCAAATTAGCATTTGGAAGGGTATAAGCACAAATAACTCAGGAATAACTCTTTGACTTCCTCCACTAGTAACAATCAAAACAATGAGAAAACATGCAATGTAAAAAACAAGCCCCTCAATGTTTATACATAACATAACCCTGCTTTGAATCATAGTGGTCCACAGTCTTGAAAATTTTCAGCATCTCATAAATTGCTCTTCCACTTTTTAATAGACTGACTCATTATTTACAAAAGACAATAAAAAATGGTTTTGTGTGAGCTGATATGCCGATAGTGTTCATTTTGGTGTGTGTGCTACATATACAGGAATTTCTGTCAGACACTGCCCACTTTTTTCCTTTCCCTCAGCTTATTAGGTCCTGACTGTGCTGAAATGAAAAAGATTAAAGAAAATTCTGACAATCATAAGTACAGACAAAACACAGCAAATGTACCAAAATTCCATTGCATTGAAATAGCTTTGAATTTTCACCCATATTCTTTAAGATTTTTTGTCTTCAACTTTGTCTTGTCAATTAAAATTACTGTTGGACAAAGGCTATGTCTACAGTGATAGAACTAGGAGAATTTCCAGGATATATCAGCGTCAGAACCAGAAGTACACTGACAACCCTGCACCTTGCTTCTGTGTGGAGTATCTAAGAGCAGAAAGGAGCTGAAAAGTACCCTGGGTTTCTTCCCTGTCTCATGCTGTCACTCAACTGAGATGTGATCAGAGACAAGATGAAGCATCTTGAAGACATCTAGAACAAGAAAAGAAACACAACATTCTGTTAAGAAATGTCCTATAAAAAAAGTCTCTGTTTTGTAATTTGAATCCATAGTACCATTTATTTGTAGAAATAATAGAAAATGGCTACCTGAAAGCTACCAAACTGAAGAAAACAATCTAATGGCAAACTGTTGAGATCCTATATCTTCTCTATCAAGGAAACTACAAAACTATTGCCTGTACAGTAAGAGAAAAAAATCCACCCTCTATATGAATTAACCTGCAGCTCTTGTGTTCCCAGTGTGTCTGAAGGTCCAAGAGGTGGCAATAATAGCCATATGTACCTTCTGCATCTTTGGTGAGTTGGCCAGATAGATTGAAGCACCACAGGGGCTCCATGATAGACTATAAGGCCATAAAGTACTGTGAATTGTGGAGGCTGGACCAGCCCTTTTTCAGCCTTGTACTGGATGTGTAGGACAGCCTGAGCTAAAGGCTCTCTGCCTTCGTAAAGCTTGCATTCAGACTGATGAGATGTTTTGTTACAAAGCTCTGGCGGCTGTAAGACAGAAGGGTGCTTGCCAAATGGCACTACTGAGCAAGAGAACCTAGTCCGGATTCTTTAGGACTTCTTAGTATTTTTGTCATTTTTCCACATAAGTTTATAAAATTGGTGTCTGAAGAAGTAAAATAAACCCGAACAACCATCTCCTTTTGGTCATTAATTTTATGATACATGGGTAATTTTGGAATTAATCTTAAATTTTTCGGTATTATTAAGACTTCTTTATTTAAAGGCAAAGTATTATAGAATTACAATATTTCAAACAGGATGTTACTTTCACTTATCATTTCTACCTTTGCAGTGTAAGAGTTGCACACAGCAGGATTTTCTTGGATGGATCCTCCTGATAACTGAACAATAAGTGTTTCTCTTCTTCACCAACAAGTACCCTTTCCTGCACTTTTGAATAAATACAAAGAGACTTGTGATGTTTGTAAGGCCAAATATTCTTGCCCTTCTTGGTTCTGCAATACAATTAATTTTTGTTTCACATGTTGCATTATTAATGTGCATTTTCTCTGTAATTCCATTCAGACCTCATTTCTGACCTCAGATAAAATGAGCTTATGTATTTTACATGCCTTTACATTTTGTATTTCAATTTTCAGCCCTCTAACTGCTAGACACTGCTATGTTGATGCTGCAGGGAGAATGTGATCATTCACTGTTTTCTCTAACCATGTAGTAGTCCAGGTAAAACATTAGTTTTTTTCTGTTTGTTTGCTTGTTTGTTTTGGGTTTTTGGGGGGTTGTTTTGTTTGTTTGTTTGTTTGTTTTTTAGATGTTGAGCAAATTTGGGATTCAAATCCAACTTAACAGTTGATGACACATTAAGGCTAAATTGTAGAATGTTCCAAATTATACTCATATACCTAGGACTTCCTGCATCTCTAATATTTAATTTCTTGCTCTGTAAATTGCCTTTTGGCAATTCAATATATAAAAAGGCATTAAATGAAACCAAACCCTGACCCAAAAAAACTATGTGGTACTTGCATACGCATGCACAGTCACTGATTTTACAAGACATACATAGTGCCTGCATATCTGAAAGCAGACCTGGCTTCTCTAGCGCTTAGAAATAAGAAAATCATTTACCGTTTCCAAGTCCGTGCTTTCTCTTGCCTTTTATGTGTGAACTGGTGAAGTATTTTCTATCACACCATAAGAATTAAGGTTGCTAAAGTCGATAATAGATGCCTGATTCCCCACCAGAATAAGTCTCTTTTATGCTGCTTCATGTTTTATGCAAATTAGGGTTTTGCTTGATTTTCTATTGCTAGAATATATTAAGCTTTAATGGACCCAGACAAGAATTGGATTGCAAAAAATTAGAGCTACTATCATAATCTTTATGGACAAATGAAGGAAAGAATGGAAAAAAATGTACATAGGGTAAAGGGTGGCAGGATTAGAGGAAGAAAAAAAGATGTTTTATAGTAAATGTTCTGAAAATTGTGATTATAGATACACAATAACATCTCAAATGATGTCCAGTGGGATGAAATATTTCAGCATGAATACAGCATAAATTTCTGTTACTATCACAGCTGAGGTAAATTCTGTGAAAATTTTCGCTTCCTCCAGGTTAGACTATCGTATTTTGTATGTTCACATTTAATGCCTATTTACCCCCAAATATAAATTCAGCTAGAGATATCTATTAGTAGCAAAACAAAGCACTTAAATATTTAGTTGAAATTGTTAAGGAAGAAAATGAAGTATAAAGACCTGTAAAGATGTATATACCTGTGAAAAATCTCACTGGGGACTTTATTCCTATCTCATTAAAGTGACAGGGAGCTTTGCATTTATCTCTAGTGGGCATAATAGATGAATTTCTCATCTCATAAAAGGCACTATGTACATTTGCTAAATAGTGTGAATGCCTTTGCAGGATTGAGGGTTTTAAGGTCACTTGATGAGTCCTCATTCTATAAATTAGTACATATAATTTCTCCCATTGTATGTCATTCCTAGGAATGGTGTTTCTGAGAAGGAAAAGCTGTTTAGTTTTCTTTGTTTGTTTTTGTTTGTGGTTTTTGTGGTTTGTTGTTGGTTTTGTTTTTTTAATTTATTGAACGGATTAATTAATAACAATAGGGTGAGAAAGAACAAAAGCTAAATCTGCGTGAAAGTGCATGGACTATATTATTGTTCTTCTTCATCACATGCTTTCAGCATTCAAAAGATTTCCAGAGAGTAACTCTCCAGTAGGTAGAAAACAGACCACTTACCTCAATATATATACCACAAAAGAAACAGAGCAACAAAACTCCACTGGAAGCCTTGGTGAACATTTGAGTATTTTACCCATTTATCTTGAAATAAGTGACCCTTTCCAAATTGTGAAAATTATCTATAAAGTCATGTTAGTTGAAAGGTTTTACAATGCAGTTGTAACTTCAAAACTGGAAACCAACAATATCAGTTCTTATCTCCTTAAGAAATATCATGAAAAACTGAGGAATTTTGGTCATCTAGTAAATCATGGCCTCCTGTGGCAGCTGCGGATGTTACAAAAAATTCCGAAAGTTTAATATTCACTAACATAGACAGGTAGATATGTCTGGATAGACACTTCTCTGTTGGCTTGTTTGACTGCTTTGTAGAATGCTTCCAAAGTGGACTTCGCCACCAGTTCTAATTGTACTGGGCTGTAGCAAGTGTCAACAGATTAATACAACTTTAGTTGGCTCAGAAATAGTTCAGAGTTGAGCTGTGCAGTATCAACAAATAAAACAACTGAAACTATGGAAGTTAAATTATCTATTACATGCTTGGGCATGTAGTCCTTGCTTGAAAGTCACCTTGACCTCTAATGCTGCTACAGATCAAGAGCCTTATTGCATGAGAACTTGGAGAAAGTAATCCAAGGAAAATACAAAGTTTATGACAAACACATGGTGTTTGTCACCAGATTCTGGTTTTCCCCAGTGGCTAATGTGAGAGTGATCCCACCACACATTTGTCTTTTTAAGAAGCATCTGTTGAAATACAACATCCCTGGAACAACTTTGGGCAGACCTGTTACTGCAGAAGAGGTCATGTTAGCAGGTGCAGATTCTTTTGACTTCCTCCAAAGCACTTCCAGCTGTGCACTACAATGGAAACTCCAACATTTTTGTTATGAAAGACTAATTTTGCAATTAGATGCTCTGATTTACAATTTAATTTTTAATCACTGAAATACCTGACTGTGTAAGGTTTTGTTTGTTTGTTTGTTTAATTGATTGATTGATTGATTGTTTTTTAATATGATTTCTTTAGATTAAAAGGAAAGCAAGGTCCTGGATACTTGTGCATCATTACATTTTAAAATTACCTTATGCAAAATTATCACTATGGACTACTATTTATCAAGTCTCTCAGTGTCCTCCAATTTCAATTAGAAATTATGTTATTCTGTGTTTACAGATCCAAACAACTTATAGTGTTGCTGTTTTAAATATTTGCGATGTTTCAATCAGAAATATTCTACATAAGGCACATCGTTTTAATACTTTCTTTGGGTGCCTCAGACAAAAAACAGTAAGTATATGATAGTATACGAAGGATTTTAATTCCTTCTACATAATATCTTCATAATCTATTATACAAAGATATCCTGAGGTATCCTTATTCTGTAAATCATTGTTTTACACTACTCTTATAACAAGGGACAGCTGTGATTAGCAAACTCATTTTTCATCTGCTGGATTACTCAAACTCAGCAGAGCTTTTATGTCCTCAAATATACATATTTTTAAAATTACTTTCTGCGAAAAAAACAAGTGTTTAGCATAGTTTATGGAGTAAAATATAGTTTACCATCTTAACATTTTGATTTGAAACAAATATTAGATTTATTCTTTTGAGAGGCAACATTTCCATGCCAAAAAGGTATCTTGGACTGAATATATTTATTACCTATGTCATACTATAACACAGTAAACATCAATAATTTTGATTACTAATGGGAAATCATACCATGAGCCTCCTCCATCATTTCTGGATGAGCTCGCTATGTCTTGAGAAATCAGCAAGACTGTAAATGATATTATAGTGCAGTGGGAACACAGGTAATTTCATAATAACCTGCTTAACTTAGGTAAACGTACATAATAGATTCCAATTGGCCATATATCTGAATTTGTTTCTAAGGAGTAAGAACAAGGTACTTTGCTAGTACAATTCAAATGAAGAAAGAAAGAGGTATATTGCAAAGACATAAGTAGAAAAAGCTATTAGAAGGACTCAGTGATGTTTATGAACAGCAAATAATGCTCTTTGTACAGATTTCACATAAAAAAAAATTAAGTACAAGTCCTACTATCGCTAATATTAATCTTAATATTAAGCTTTGCAAAAGCATGTAAAAAAAAGGAGCTATAGAGAAATCACTATAATTCACATTCAACTTGATAACAGGTAGTGACTGTTATTTTAAGAATAAGTTCAGAGAAAATGTCTGACCTTGATTATATTATTTTATGAATGTAACACATAGCAAATTCCATCTTCTTTATTACCTATTTAAATGCAAATATTATACATTTTTATATCATACACCTGTTAACACACACACATACAAACACATAAAGGTACTGATATATATTTTCATCACTTTTGTATGTCTTAGCAAACTTCTCTTGAATGTGGAAAATAAAGATAGGCTGTGAATGAAATTACCTGTGCATTCATTTTCTGTTTGATCTTAGATATAACATGACATTTTTTTCTCACTGTCAGAATGATATAAAAAGAATAGTAATGCATAAAAATAAATTTTAAATAATGCCTGACTAGTGACTTTTCAATTTTAATTTTGTGGTGATCATGTTTCAAAACTTTACTGTTATTATTTTGACCGAATTATTCTTTATTGTATGTTTCTGTGTAGAATAATACAAAGAGTATATTAAGCTCCTACTGAAGTCAGTAAGAAATCCTGACTCATACATTAACTACATAGCTCCAGCACAGTGTTATATAAAGGACAAGAAATGAAAAATTACACTGTGTAGAACGTCATCACCAAGGCAGTGAAAGGAGAACATAGGAGTTTGAAAGACAGATCTTTAATTCCTGAAAGGCCAGTTCAGTTGTATAAAACGCAGCAAGATGCTGGCAAATGTTTCTGAGCCTGCAAAACAAGGTAAAGGTGCTCCACTAGTATTTTTCTAGTTTTAGAGATAGCATGGGTACTCTTACAGGGCGTAAAACAGTGAAGAAACAAGGAACAAATGAAAACTTTACCTGCTCCTAAGTGGGCTTCTCTCCATGGGCTGCAGCTCCTGCCAGGAGCTTACTCCTGCGTGGGGTCTCTGTGGGCTGCAGGTAGATATCTGCTCTACTGTAGTCCTTCATGGGCTGCAGGGCAACAACCTGCTTCACCATGGTCTTCTCCACAGGCTGCAAGGGAATCTCTGCTTTAGCACCTGGAGCACCTCCTCCCCCTCCGTCTTCACTGACCTTGGTGTCTGCAGTTGTTCCTCTCACATATTCTCACTCCTCTGTCTCTCACAGTTGCTGCACAGCATTTTTTACCCTTTCTTAAATATGTTATATCAGAAATGCCACCAGTGTCACTGATGGTCTCATCTTTGGGTCCTCTTTGAAGCTGGTTGCAACTGGTTGTGGAGGCCAGGAGGAAGCACGCAGCCTCTTCTGACAGAAGCCATCTCTGCAGCCCTCCTGCTACCGAAACCTTGCCATAACAGTCAGTCCTTACAGTGTAACATGTTGTGGCATCTAAAGCCTTTTGGGGGATTTAGCTCAAGGTCCTAATTTTATGTTATTTACCACTATGTTCTGAAACTTCAACTTAAGGTGAGTTAGAAGGGCATGTGATTACTGTTACTACCTATATAGGTAGGCCTAGAGTCACTGGGCAGGTTAGAGATGGTCATTACATCCAGAGAAGAGAGAGATTTTTCAGTTTTGCAAAGCTCCTTTTTTTCTACTTGATAGAGGATCAAGACTTCAGGTGTCAAAAAAAAAAAAAAAAAAGGTTATTGCAGATTTTATACTACATGCTATGATATTGTTTAATTTCTCTTGCTTTATATATGCCTCTATTCACAGAGTGTCTAAGATTTTTATCTATTGAGAAGAAAATATTGTATATTACTTATCTATTTATCTTAAATTATGTAAAATAACAAAATGTGCTGCATATAATGAACTCACTTCCAGTTATGTGTAAGGGTCAAGCATCTTACAGGGAATAAATTATAATCTCACTGATAAGCTACTGGGGAAATATTGCATTGGTAACAGGCTCTGAAAATTTTTGAACCGATGAACATTATCTGAGTTCCTTACCAGAATTGTATTTCCACATCACAGTAACAGAGATAGACCTCTTTGTTCTGGCAACAAAGTTATAGAACAGTTCCTTGACTAGTGTAGGCAGATTTTTGATCACAAAATCACCTTACTATCGGAAATTTTTAATAAAGCATGCAAAAATAGACCAAGCACATAGCTGCCAAACAGTAGCTCCTACCCCCATGTTTAAGTCTTTCAAGGACGTTCTGAACTAGAAATTGCCTCTAAATGTTTGTTTCATAGCCATTGGTAGATTTTTTCCATGAATGTGCATAGCCTCTTTCCGGGTGTAAGTATTCTGTGCTACCCTATGGCAATGAGTTCTGCAGTTCATTTGTCCTGATAGATTTTATCTAATGTTTTTGAGCACTTTATTTAGGAAGTACAGTAAAAAGTCATGCCTCATTTTCCATCTCCATGACATTTATGATTTTAAAAAAATCTACAAAATATTCCCTAGTTGTCTTTGCTCCAGGCTGAAAAATCCTTCCAGATTTAATCTTTTCTTACTCAGAATCTGCTGTATATTCCCGATCATCCTTATCAGCTTTCTGGGATGTTTTATAGTTCTACTATATTCAGTTTGGAATGAGAAATCCAAGATTGCATACAGTGGCTGAGACGTGTGTACACTGTGGATATATACATTAGCAAAATCAACTCTTTTTTAAAAAAAAAAAA
>VXBL01005872.1:170532-224530 GCA_013400195.1 Aramus guarauna
GGACTATGGAGTAGACTGCTTACAGTAGAATACAAAAAATCTTGCAAAAATCTTACAAAAACCTTACCAGTCTCTGCTTCTCATGAAAAGTCAAGCTAGGAGGCTAGTATTATAATATACTTCTTTACCTGTCTTTGCCAGTTGTAGCTTGCAAAGCTGTAGTTTGTGTAGTAGAGCTGGGACCAACATTAAAATATGAGATCCGGATTTTTCAGTGCTGCTATCATGCAAGCCTAGAATCTCTGGTTGCAAAGTACAGCTGGTCCAGCAATTATTGACAAATAATACTGAATGGTTATATGACCAACCTGTATCTCTTTTTGACAGGCAAGCTTCACATGACACATACTCATCTGATAGTGGAAATACAACCCAAATCATGCAGTTCCACCTCGTTTTAGCCTAGTGTAGACATATTCAGATATCTTGTCTCTGCATGTGTTCTTATAAGCAAAGGGTGGTTAGAGTTATTTCAATTTCTGTTTGATGATTATGGCATAAGAATAACAATAGGCTTCCATAGTTGTCATGTTTCAGTTATTTTTAAATTTCAGCTGCAATCGCAGAACTGCTATGCCCCACTCTTTCCCATTTATTCCTAAAGAACGGAGCACAGAATTGATAGGCACCCTATTACCTAAAGAAGTGACAGTACTCAAAAGCATTAAAAACTGTGATCCTATGTCCTTTACAACTTCACAGTTTAAACTCATTTTCAGGAGGAAGGAAACTGCTGTCATCTTCACATTAAAAGAGGATCTCATTGATTGTTTACCTTGAACACAAAGCTGTTCCAAAGCAATTAGCAAAATATAAAAAGTAGTATCAGAAGAAAATTCAATGGCTCTGTTGGAAATGTCACACATAAGCTGGCTCATTTCTAAACTTTGCCTCTATTTGAATCTCACAAGGTAAAATGTGAGAAAAATGAAGTCATTAAACTTTTAAGAATTTGACTTCACTTAAAATATGTGATTTTTAATTAGCAAATTATTATTATTATTATTATTTTAAGTGCAGTATCTACAGGGAGGAGTATCTGGGTAATTAAACAAAAGTACTAGTAAGATTTAAATTGTACTACTTCACTAATTTTTCATGCTAATTAATGACTTCATGTAGCAAGTCCCTTCACCTAGATAAATTGTTGTGCACCATAAATAGCTACTCTCTCCCTACTGTGGTACTTAATGTACATCCTGAAGCTGAAAGAGGGATTAAAGCAGAGATTAAAAAAAATAAATAAAATTAAAATATTTGCAAATTAAAAAAAAAAAAAAAGTTTGAAGTTCCAAGAATGAGGTTCAACTCTGGATTAAGAAATGTACATGCATGCATATACGTATGGGTTTCTATAGAACAGAGAGATCTTGGTCTTGACTGAGTTTTTGCACAGAGTTGAGTGGTGGTGTTTGAGACATTCTCAGGTGTTGGAGATGGTAGATATGAACTAGAACTATGGGATTTCTACAGCTTCCTCAGGACTCGATGGCATTTCAAACAGTATTTAACACATGACAACTTTGACATACACCCATAGTCAATGCAGTCAGCGGACTTTAACTGACCAACTGTGAATCATAGAATCATAGAATATCTCAAGTTGGAAAGGACTCACAAGGAAAGGATCAATACTATTGTTGACACAAGTGTCTAAGCTTTTCTATGCCTTAGATGCCCTAGGAACATTCTGGTTTCCAGCTCCCTCTCCCAAAGCGTGCAGATTTTCACAGGTCCTGTGCTATGTCTGCCAGCCCAGTAATAGATACATTAAGCAACTCAATGAGTATTAGAGACCAGTGCTTATGCAACTCAGTCCTGCACCAGGTATCTTCATTGGCATGAGCTGAATCGCAGGCTCCACTGACGCTCTGACTAGATCTCTGTGGGTCATACTAGGACCTTTCACACGTAATACTCACGTAGACACTTCCATTTAGACACTTAAATTTAAGTGATAATCCTAAACTGAATTCCATCCCTTCAGTGAGATTAATGCCATTCTGCATTTCTTGCCTAAATTGAAAAAAAAAAATAAAAATGTTTAACTATACTGCTTCCCTGTGGTTTTAAGCCACAGTTAAGGATCTGAACAGAGACTTCTACAGCTTCTTATTTGGAATGGTTTGTACTTTGAAGAAGCTGTAATAGTTTCCTTACTTCATCATTTTATATATGCTTGAGTTTTAAAAAGCTGAAAAAATAAAAACCTTGGACTACTGGAATTTGCTGTATGAAATCTTCCAGTAAAATGGCTTCTGCAGAAATTCTTCACAAAATCAGACAGGCAGCTTCTCCAATGTGTGTGATCATTATAAGCACAATGAGCACAAATCAGGAACAGAGTTGCAACTTCTCTTTTCTACTTTTCTCTAGTGAGGTCTTCAACAAGTTGGGATAAATTAAGAGTTCATTATCCATATCTATAAAAAAGCAGGTTTCATTCCTAAGCACTCATGATCCAGTTCCGACTGACAAGTGTGAGCATCTAACTTATCTGTCACAAAAACTATAATGGTTAAGATCAAGGCTCAACTACATAGGACTGCAATGGAGAAAATGATTTTGATATCTAAAATCTGTTCTGATCAGCTGTTCTGCTCAGTTTAGGTGTTACGACTTTTCTCACTTCTGATGGTGTAAGAAGACAATTTCTGGAAGCCACAGACAGCAGAAAAATGTTTCACTCACAGTAGTCACCATGGCTAGATTAGGCATGCATAAAAGCTATTTAAATATGGCTTTCCGTCAAATGTAAAAAAAGAAATAGAGAAAACTATCTGTAGTTTCTTACACCAATGTGGTATTCAGTGGTCTTAAAAAAAACCCAAAACCACACAAACAAACGAGCAAAAAAACCCCCACTGTAAAATGTCTTAACTGAAATGTATAGATGAAGAAAGACTTTAAAATCCAAAACCTTGACCGTTAACTTCCAAAAATGGTTTTGGTTTTGCTACTAGGGTGAGATAAACAGTTTAATTATTAGTCATGCTGAAAAAGACTTGGCATTATGGGGGATACCCAGAGGAGTATGAGCCACCCCCATGGCTCACTCCTGGGAGTCTGATGCTGGTAGAGTGTACTGGGCTACACCAGGATGCTGAGCTTCATAAAGAATGCTGTGTCCAGTATTGGCCTTCTCAGGTTGTGTTGTGGGTGAGGAGAAACTAAAGAGATTTCAGACAAGGGCTATTAAGTCAGTGTTTAGGGCCTCATGCATAGCCAACAAGGAGAGTTTGAGAATACTAGGTTTAATTTGATGAAGAGGGAGCTAAACGCTAGCTACCTCAGCACCTGGAAGGGGAGATATAAAGAAGACAGTGCCAAATTGTTCTCAGCAGTGCTAGAAGCTGTCAGAGGGGCACAGGCCACAAGCTGTAGTTAGGGAGGTTTAGGTTCATCATTGGGAAAATCTTTTTCTCTGCAAGGGTACTGCAGCACTGGAACTCGTTGCCTCCCTTTTCTTAGAGGTTTGCTGTCCTGGGCTAGAAAAAGCAAAGGCTGAACAAGAGCAGTGCTGGTGATAGTCTTGCTTTGAGTGGGAGGCTGTACTAGACAATCTCAGGAGGTTTCTTCCAAACAACAGTTCTATGATAGTATGAAAATATTAGATTTTTTCCCTATTCCATTTCCAGATATTAAAATGTTATGCTTCAATATTTTAGTATTTGTTTTCAAAAATTTTATTTAAAGAAACTAAAACTATTGAATAATGATTATTTTATTGATCTAATTTCCACAAATGTGGAATCTGCTTTCATAGAACAAAAAATTCCAGAAGAATATTATTTACATTTGCCAAAATGAAAATATATCATCATTTCTGAATGAAAATATTTTAGTTTGTAAATCTAAGTGAACGAATGTTTTTCTTCTGCTTGCCATGAAAGTGAGTCTAGAATACTTATATAAACAATGAAATCTGCCTTTTAAAAAAGGATTGGAATGAATGGCATGAGTTCCAACTCCAAACACAGCTATTCTGGAAGGGAAGATTACTCTTGAGCTTACACAAAACTGAATGTTTGATTCAATCTGGCAACCAGAAAGATTTTGATTCACAATAAACCAACACAAGTGCAAATACTTCATTTTTAAGACATAGAAACCTAAAAATTTCATCTGGAAAACTCAGTTATGCAGATATTGCATCTTTCATTAAAATAAAAGAAAAGATAATGAATTCCTGACTCTCTCTATGGAATACATTTAAATTGTACAATGACAAATCATCCCACAATTTCAGAATGATCTATTTATAGTGTTACTGAGCTAACAAAGAAAGCTTTTAAGAAACTGAAGTTAAAATATGTGTCATATCTCTTCATTAAAATGGACATCTGAGAATGAATCATAGAATCATAGAAAAGCCCAGGTTAGATGGGACTTCAAAAGATCATCTTTCCCAATCTTTCATGGGAAAAGGAACCAGATGATATTATTTAGCACCCTGTCCAATTGCATCTTGAAAACTTCTAATGAAGGAGAGTCCAGCACATCCCTGAAGAGGTTGTTCCAGTGATTAAATGTTCTTACTGTTAAAAATTTCTTTCTAATACTGAGATTAAACTTCTCCCAATGCAAATTGTACCCATTGTCCCTTGTCTTCTCCATGTGGCTCCTTATAAAGAGAGAGTGTCCATCCTCTTTGCAGCAATCTTTTAAGTAAAGAGCGGAATATTGGAATAAGGAAAATATAAACAATCATATTACAAAATATAACAGTACTGTAACAATTGTACATGCTTTTACTTTTCTGTCTCATGTTTCTGCCATTTGGAGAGTGTCTTCCCGGCACAAAGACAATTTCTCAGAAATGAGTTGTTAACTCATCAATAAAGCACCTTACAAACTTCACATAGCAGGAGAAATGTCTCAGAAATTACCTACTAATTTGATTAGTACAGTTTCTGAAATTAACATGACTCAAACATCTGTAGATTCTGATCTCTGACAAACCAATCTAGTTTTGAAAATATTTTTTTTTAAAATTGTTTTCTGGTATTGTGCATGAGAAAGATGTGAATAGAAAGGAGTCAAATATCTCCTTAGATGTAACCTTATACAAAGCAGTCTTGATTCCCAAGAAAGCAGAAATATGTGTTTTAAAATGTTAGCCATGTACATTTATATGCCACCCAGATATAGGGTCTTTTCCTATGTATGGATGGAGATTTTGAGACTTGTGATAGATCCTAAAGTTTACTTTGGCTTTGCTTATGTCTTTTCAAATTTCCTAATCTTTCCATAAGAAAAAGAGTGTGCTCCTTTCTTAAAGCCACTATGAATCTACTTTTATTAAAAAAAAATGTTCCTTTAGTGGCCAAGACAGATAAAATGGCATATGAATACAGAGATATTCCTTCCTCATTTATTTTAAGTCACAGAATAATAAGGGCAGACCCACATACATGGGATGCTCTCCACGCCCCAGCATCTTTCTGATTCTTCACCTTGTAGATTAGCGTAGTCAGTGAGAAACTGCACTGAGAACATGTGAGACATCAATACCAGAGGTGACCTCTTCACTTTTTAATAAATCTGCTGCTCACAGCATAAAAATAGGCTTCATGATTTTATGTTTGATGATGGTTTTGATATGCTCCACCAGCATTTACATTGTCTTCACAGCAATAGTGTCTGAGAACCTTATCTTGTTTTATTTTCTGTTTTGAAGGATATGGTGAGAGAATTGCAAATAGTTGAATTATCTAAGCTTAGTAATGTACATCTATTAACTCTGTTTTGTAATTGAGGCACATGAAATTCCCAACTGTTGCAATAGCAGACTAAGAAACATCAGCACAAAATACTGTCATGCTAAACTCATATGTATTTAGTACTTACCAAAAGCTAGAAATTTCACATATGTAAAATGTATGTCATAAATAGAAAATAAAAGCTATTTCATAAAATTTGACCCTTCTGAGCAAATAATTGTTATTTCCTCTGTCCAATAACAGCTATGTTTCTTTTCAGAGATGAGCAGCCAAATCCTCATGATGACTTGTTTTGCATTTTCTGTGGACGAGGAAGGAAGTTTTGTAGCTCTGCTGATATATGGTAACTCATTAAGCCATCCTAAATTGATTGCTTCTAATCATCCGCTCACATTTTAATAATGTGAAGTTGTTCACCAACAGAATTTTATGTGTAGCTTATGTGTATTAGAAAGTAGAATTAAAACTTAATCACCTGAAGAAGTATGTTCAAACTCATTCAACTCATTTCCAAATACACACATATACACAAATACACACATACATATGCAGCTATACATATAGTTGTACACACAGTAAAAGAAAGATATTGTTTTACTGAAGTAGGTCCCATGGAGGGCCAAAAGAATGGTTAGGGGGCTGGAGTGTTAGACATGTAATACCAGGCTGACAGTCAGGATTGTTCAGCCTGAAAAAGTGTGTGCTAAGGATAGGCCTTATCGCTCCTCAGCCACCTCATCAACCTACCATATAAATGAGTCGGAGCTAGATGCTCGGAAGTGCATGGCAATTGAACAAGAGGCAAAAGTCATAAGTTGCAACAAGGGAAATACCAATGTAAGGGAAAAAACCCAGCTCTTACTGCATGTAGGTAGTCAAACACTGGAATAGGTACCAAGAAAGACTCTAGAATCGTCACCCTTGGAAGAATTAAAAACTCAAGTGTACAAGGGCCTGAAAAACCTCATCTAAGTTGACTCTGAGTAGCAGATTGTACCAAGGACTTCCAGAGGTCCCTTCCAACACACATTATCATATGTTCCAATGATTCTGTATATATATATAAAATTACTAATTTCTGAGAAACTCCCTTTTCATATATCCTTCTCTTTTACCTTTGCTCTATTTTCAGCTTAGATTTTAATTTGGGGAGAAGTATTTGAACTTCATGATGTTTACTGTGTTTGTAAAAGCTAACTAAAAAAAGGATGTTCCACAAAACAATTCACTTTTTTAATATCCACCCTAAGTTGCCAAAATAAGTAAACATTCATGGTTATCAATGAACTTAGGTCCCAATTAGAGCTGACTGGCAGGTTGTGGCCTGTTTGGTATGATAGAACCTTCTCTGGAGATATTCAAAACCCCTTTGAACATGATCCTGTGCAACCTACCCTAGGTGATCCTGCTTTAGCAAGGGGGTTGGACTAGATGATCTCCAGAGGTCCCTTCCAACCCCTACTATTCTGTGATTCTATGATTCTGTGATTCTGTGATAGAAGTTAAGATAAAAAAATTAAGGTTGGATGCAGTGATGTTCACCAACTCCCACTTATTGCTGACTTTCAAAAATCAAAGCTTCTCCACTGTGCTAAGGTGATACATGTTTCCACAGCTTGGATGAATATTTGTAACTGGATGACCGTATTCCAGCTGGTCTGTTAATTCTCATCAAGATATTATTCCTTGTTTGCCTCTGCTTGCTTTTTAATTTTCCACCATAAATGTGAGGAACAGTTTTTATTAGCCATTTTGTGGCCAGTAGCAGAAAAGCTCATAACTTAAGTTGTTTAATGACATCATTTCTGTTGCATTTCTGTCATTTGAGACCTCTAAGGCTTGCCATTGTGTCACAACTAGAAATAACTAATTTTTAATTTCTCAAGAAACCAAGTGGTGAAGAAAAGAAGAAAAAAAAACCCCAGACATTCCTGTAATTTGTATCTTGATTACATTACATAACTAAGAAACTACTAGTGGATATGACATCGATTCAAAAGAACTCAGTTAAAGAGTTTGCAATTAAAAGCACAGCAACAACTTTTGTTCTCATTTAATGTTGCCTTGAAATTTATCAGCCCAAATATTCTAGCAATGTTGTACAATTAAGGATATAACTTTTTCTTTTCTTTTGCAACAACAGCAGAAATTTAATTCACAGTCATTAGCAAAATACAAGTCAATGTCTTGTTTACACAATAATTATTGTTCAAATCAGTTTCTGAAAAATAATTATGTGCTAACACTTGGAAGAAATATTGATCATTCTAGAAACTGCAGTGATGTGATCCTTTCAGTAAAATCAGATTTAATAATCCACTGCCACTTGTGTACCACCTTCCTCTTCCCATGTCTGTAGTATAACAGTGTTTGGCAGCATGAGCAGGGGTACCGCATGGTGACCTGGCTCCATGTTTAATGGAAGAGAGGGCTGTTGTTGCTGCAGAGCCCTGGGAGGGAATTCAGCTGGGGATAAGCTGTATCTTTGCATGTAACAGCTCCATGCTGTTCAATCTCACCACTTCTTCAATTAAAGAATGATTTTGTTAGGCTTTTGCCAGTGGCAATGAGGCAGCTGGCAAACGTCTGTTACCCTTGGGTGCTTCCAAATATTGTATCTTTCAGCCCATGGATACAGCAAATTGTGTGATTTGATATCATGTCTCAAAATACAAGCTCAGAAGATGTTAGTGCTGAGACTATATAAAAATGTCAGACAATTAGGTTTTTCTGTTATGTCTGCAGAATAAGTCCCTTAAGTACCAAAAGATGTACTGATGAAAAATAGGGCCAGCACCTGTGTTGCTGTGGCTAAGAAATTACTTACCCTTCCTCTCTGTGTTGTTGTGGTAGCTCAATCAAATAAAATTCATCAAGCTANCGCACATTCAAGCAAAGGAAAACAAGGAATTAATTCACTGCTTCCCATGGGCAGGCACGTGCTCAGTCATCTGCAGGAAAGCAGGGCTCCATCACGCATAACTGTTACTTGGGCAGACAAATGCCATCACTCCAAATGTCCCCCCCCCTTCCTTCTTCCTGTAATTTGTATCTTGATTACATTACATAACTAAGAAACTACTAGTGGATATGACATCGATTCAAAAGAACTCAGTTAAAGAGTTTGCAATTAAAAGCACAGCAACAACTTTTGTTCTCATTTAATGTTGCCTTGAAATTTATCAGCCCAAATATTCTAGCAATGTTGTACAATTAAGGATATAACTTTTTCTTTTCTTTTGCAACAACAGCAGAAATTTAATTCACAGTCATTAGCAAAATACAAGTCAATGTCTTGTTTACACAATAATTATTGTTCAAATCAGTTTCTGAAAAATAATTATGTGCTAACACTTGGAAGAAATATTGATCATTCTAGAAACTGCAGTGATGTGATCCTTTCAGTAAAATCAGATTTAATAATCCACTGCCACTTGTGTACCACCTTCCTCTTCCCATGTCTGTAGTATAACAGTGTTTGGCAGCATGAGCAGGGGTACCGCATGGTGACCTGGCTCCATGTTTAATGGAAGAGAGGGCTGTTGTTGCTGCAGAGCCCTGGGAGGGAATTCAGCTGGGGATAAGCTGTATCTTTGCATGTAACAGCTCCATGCTGTTCAATCTCACCACTTCTTCAATTAAAGAATGATTTTGTTAGGCTTTTGCCAGTGGCAATGAGGCAGCTGGCAAACGTCTGTTACCCTTGGGTGCTTCCAAATATTGTATCTTTCAGCCCATGGATACAGCAAATTGTGTGATTTGATACCATGTCTCAAAATACAAGCTCAGAAGATGTTAGTGCTGAGACTATATAAAAATGTCAGACAATTAGGTTTTTCTGTTATGTCTGCAGAATAAGTCCCTTAAGTACCAAAAGATGTACTGATGAAAAATAGGGCCAGCACCTGTGTTGCTGTGGCTAAGAAATTACTTACCCTTCCTCTCTGTGTTGTTGTGGTAGCTCAATCAAATAAAATTCATCAAGCTACTTAAAACTGAAACACACATGAAGAAGAACACATGTATTGTCGTGCTGTGGCTTTCTGCACACATTACCAAGCTCTTTACCATCATTAATCATTTTAATCTGGTTCCTGAATAACTGGCCATTGACTCAGCCTCTTTGAATTTACAGATTTAATCTCCTAAGGAAAATGACTCCTTCAGGAACTTTAAACCTGAAAAACAATACCTATATTCTCTAACACAGTGATCTCAGAAACATTTGTGTAAAAGTCTGATTTCCTCTCTGTACTTCCTCTATACCATTAGAAGGAGTTTTACAAGAGTTTGAAGCTTACTTAGTTGTTACTAAATCCCTTATCTTTATTGCTGGATCTGCCTGATTTAATAATTCATATATGTCATGGTTTAACCCCAGCTGGCAACTAAGCACCACACAACTGTTTGCTCACTTCCCCCACCCCCCTCCCNGGTGGTGTGAGAAGCAGAAAAGGCCTTGGCTCTGTGTAAGCACTGCTCAGCAGTGATGAAAACATCTCTGTGTTACCAACACTGTTTTCAGCACAAATCCAAAACTAGCTACTGTGAAGAAAATTAACTCTATTCTAGCCAAAACCAGCACAATATATCCAGAATCTGACTCTGTTGGATAATTAATCAGGCAGTTGTGGAAATGTTTACCCTTTTTTATCCCCCCAACTCCGCAATGACTGCACTGACTTTCTCTTGCCAATTCAAATGCAAACAAGAGACAAGTTTGTGCACATAATGCCAGGGTCACTGTTCCACAAAGGCAAACCTTTACCGTTGTTATTTGATGAGAGCCACACTAAGACTATTAGCCTCTAAAGTGAAGTACTTGACCTCTGAACATGTCATGTAAAACCTCATTCTTTAGAGTGATTGTGTAATACTCCAACGTAAGAGGAATATGCTTCTTTTTCACAGATCCTTTACCTTACCTGCTGACGTGAATGGAATGACTTTGGTAATAAACCTGCTTTTTTATATTATATCATTGTTTGTATCAATGTCAAAACCATTTCAGTTCTGCTGCTCCAATTGCCTCAATCTTGACCAATGGCTTTAACTGGCATAGACCATTTACACAATATCCTGAGCAGTGTGTCTTTTTGGCAGTTAGTAATATGTTACTACTGGATTCTGAGGGTCCTCTTAACTCTATAATCCAGTGCGCTGTAAACACGAAAGCTCTGTTTTCCAAAGTAAAGTTATCAAGCACTACTAACGCAACTTGACCAGAGAGCAAAGTGCAGGTGATGAGTTTTCTGAGGGAGGCTTTGCATCTTTGCATGGGTGGTTGGCAGAAGTGGAGATAAGAGTTTGGGTTTTTCAAAAGGAAGTATGGGAGAGACAGGTAAAGATCTGGGAAAAGTCACAAGTTAGGTTGTAACATAAGGTAACAAAACGACTAAATGGCAGGTTGTGTTTTAGCTACCCCACTAAATATATTTATGCAAAACTCATCACAGTGAGGCATATCCTGCCTGAAGAGACACAACAAGCAAAACATTAAATATATGATATTTTTGTACTGGACTGATACTTATAGTTTGTTTATACCAGAACCATTTAGACAGTGATACTTGATACTTATATTTCTATGTCTTATAAAGAAATCACAAAACAACTCAGTTAATGAATCTCTACATGTAAAAGCTGAATTGTTTCACATTTGAAGGCAATCAGATAAAAATTCCTTTATGAAAGCAAAAATCTGTGACTGGTGGCAGTAGGGAGAATAAAGTTGTTTCAAATCACAAGTTTGTGGCCAGTCCAGTTCCAAAGCACATACATTTGTTTTCAGCAACCTAGTTTTTGGCAAGTACAGTGATTCTGCACTAGTGCAGGTCTCTGTGACATCCACATGAAGCAAAAAAGAATTTGAAAATAGTATACAGTGTCAGGTTTGCTCTTGTACAACAGAAGTTGAAGGGGAATTTATCATAGCATTGTATAAGAACAGGAGCAGACACATTTAGAAAAAGTTACTGTTACTTGTATGGAAGTGCTATGAGAGAGGCTTTTTTGAATGAACAACTTATCCTTTGTCTTCTAATGGGACAACTTGAAATACAAGAAGTAATGAAAGATGCAAGTGGACTTTCCTTAGCTGGAATCATTCCACAGACTCATTGCAATACAGAACACGTAAAACTGTAAATTATTTAATTAACTTATTTGGCAGAACACTCTGTTCCATAGTTGATTCGTAACATACCATTCATCCCTGATAATTCTTTTCTCTCCATAAAAGTGTAAATAAATGTGGAGAATGTTATAACAAAAACACCTTCATTGATTTTTTTTTTTTTTTTTTTTTTTTTTTTTTTTTTTTTTTTTTTTTTTTATTAATTTGTATTCAGAGCAAGCTGGATATAACATGCTAAAGGTTTTTTCTAATGATTGCCAGCCATCAAGTACTTTTGATCCCCAAATCAGAAAAGTTGTCCACCATTACTTTAGCATTACAAATTACCTGTGCAGTGAGAACACTCCTTGGTTCCCTTCAGCTTCAGCTCCCCTTTGCTGTGGGAAGCACACAGGCATACAGTCAGAAACTTTGCTGATCTGACAGAGCTTGCTGATAGGTGACCCAACTTGCTTGTTGTTGCACTGCAGATCGTGTGCTAAATGAAGACTAGATCCCAAGTTCAGTATCCTGTCTCTTGAGTATTTCTACCTCCTTTTCACTGCGTTGAAAAATGAGTAGCAGCAGATATGACTTTGGCATTCATTTCCTTAAGCTCTTCTACCAAGTGTAATCATCTATAGTAATTATAAATGAAGGCCAGACAACAATCTCCTGCAAGATGTCAGGTTCTGAACAGCTTAATCCTGATAGGGTCAGTTAGCAAGTAGGCAGGACAGTGATAATAAGAAGAATCTCTACTACTGGGAAAGAGATTATGAGTGAAAAGTTTGGAAATTCTACCTCACTACAAATTGCAATAAGTATGCACTATCTGAATATAATTTGAATTAATAGGCACATTCTTAGGGGTCCTTACAGATGTGTGATAAGTTTAAAGTGCTTTAGTGACATCATAAAGTCCCAATGGAGAAAATACAAGAAGAAGAATTTTGTGAATTTAATTAAGAATAGAATTTGATTAAGATCTCCAGAGTGCAAAAATACTCTTATCAACAACCTTCCTTTCTTTGAAACCCCTAGCAAATTTCTAGTTTTCACTTCCAACCTTAAAACATTCAGCAGAGATCAAAGGTAGGAGCTACATACTGAAATGTACATCTCTGAGATTTTCACATCTTAGGCTGATTTTCTTACAGCCTTTATCACACCATGGAATTAAGCCATTCCAAACACATTTAAAGACAAAACCTTCCACCCAACTAGGCTGGAAAGAAGCTAGAGTCTGTCAGAGAAAAATTAAAAAAGATGTTGGCTGTATGGTTTTTGTGCTATTCATTTGCAAATAAGGATATTTTTATCGGATGTCTCAAACATGGTTTTGCAGCTCTGCACATATGATGAAAATAACACCTCTTTTCCCTCAATTGCCCTCAAAAGCTATTCTATATGTAGCAAGCAAGCAAGTTAATTATTCTGAATTCTTGTCTAGCATCAGATTTGACACTAAAAAATACAGCTCATCTATACAATAGCAAGTAAATGTGTTTTCTGTTTAAGAAACAAACTACGTGAAACAGAAACACTAACAAAATCAATGTTGGAAGAGATTTGAGAACCAAATTCATATTTAATCAAAGTATGATTACTGGGAAGGATTGCCCTGTTTGGAAAACAACAGGAAAAGAACATATGCTTCTTTTTGTAGCTCCCTCTTAAAGGACAGCGAGCCAAATATTTCAGTTTAGAAACTGCAGTAAGTGTAACTAACATTTGGGAACATCTTTAACTTAATGATACATATCGTCTTGTAATATATGGGAACTGTACTCTTTTCCTCTATTTACAAATCTAATGGAAAGATGCCTTCTTCGGAAAGGAAGCTTCTCGCTTGCTTTCTGCCCCTTCCTCCCACTGCATGCCACACAGTTGAGAAACATAACATTTGTTCTTTTTTGTGTGTTATCATGATAACTTCACATGAAGCAAAGTAACAGCACAGAAATTGGCCTAGCCTGTGTTATCTCTGCCGAAGAGTGAAAAATAACTAGTAAACAATCCCTTTCTTGAGTCAGTGGTTACTTCGAGTTTCAGTTCAGAGAGAGGCCTCTTATTATCTGACCTTGCCAGAAAGGGCTATTGGTAAGTGGATGCTAGAGATCATTCCACTCAGAGCAACAGTAGCTTCAAAGCTCTAACAAGATTTACCATATACTCTATGATGAATGCATTTGAAAAAGGTCAAGAAAACAATGACAGTTTTATTGTTTTGTCTTATTGCTTTTTATTTCATCTGCTCTTTTATCTCCATATGGCGACCTTTCACAGAAGTCTAAAGCGTATTAAAAAAAAAAGAAGAAAAAAAAGAAGAAGAAAAAAACATGTAGCATGTATTGAATTTAAACCTAAAACTCCCATGGGGCTTAAACTCCTTCTCCCTTGATGATTAAATCCCACTCCCAAAATGCTTAGTATATTTTTTCCACCCTTTTTCTTATTTTCTTTTTTCTTTTCTTTTCTTTTCTTTTCTTTTCTTTTCTTTTCTTTTCTTTTCTTTTCTTTTCTTTTCTTTTCTTTTCTTTTCTTCTCTTCTCTTCTCTTCTCTTCTCTTCTCTTCTCTTCTCTCTTTTCTCTTTTCTCTTTTCTCTTTTCTCTTTTCTTTTCTTTTCTTTTCTTTTCTTTTCTTTTCTTTTCTTTTCTTTAAGAAACCAACCAACCAAAAAAAAAACCCCAACACTAAACCGTAATTCAATCAAAAAGATGAGGTGGAAACTAACTGAAATTTGGAGTAGAAAATTGTTTTATTTTCTTTGAATTGAGAAAAGTTATGAAAAGGAGAGTTTCAGTGTATTAATAGTCCATTTCTATACATGCAAGTAAGACATTGATATTATCTTGACAGGAGACACAGGTCCATGCAGATAAACACAAATACTAAAAAGGAAATTTAACTCATATTGCCTGCCCTGAAAATCCTTTTGTCATAATTAAAGCATGTTCCCCTCATGAGAAGAATCATCGTTCAAAGGCAGGTTTAAATGTCCCCAGAGCACAGGAGTTTTTGCTTCTTGCATCAGCTTGCCTTCTTTGTGTCTGGGGAAGAGACTACACTTCCCTTCCAGGCACAGTTGTTTCAATAAGACTATCAATGTGATTTATCTCTGGCCTCATAACTCCAGTCATTCTATTGCTGCACAGTGAAATATCACTCCTAGAAACTCTTCTAGCCACAGTCTTCAGGTCTGTGGAATTTTAAGAGCTGATGAAGAATGATGTTATTTGGCCTCCACACTCCCTGTTTGCCAGATGTGTCTCCTTGTTAAAGTTCCCTTGGTACCCCTCTGGTCAAGGAAGACTGTTAATTCTTTTAGCTTGGTCAAATTCGAGTTCAGGGACCTCACTTCTGTCTGTATCAGCTCCCTTCCCTCACTTTAATAAGAATATCTGAGGTGTTGTTGGTTTGTTTTTCTATTCCTCATAGAAACAGTCACATAGTGTTTGTTCTTATTGTGATATTTTGTAATTCATCTGAAAACGAACCATATAATAATAAGTTAAGGGAAAAATGCTGGTGTAAATGAATGCAAATTCAAGACTTTAATGTCTTAAAATTATCAGTTTGTAAAATATGTAGGGATTGAAAGCACTATGTAAACATAGGTTCATTATCACACTTTTTTCAGAAGAAGAAAAAAAGAGTGGGAATTGCTTCACTAATTCCATTCACATGAACTGTTAATGGAAATACAGAGCAATTTCAAATGTATGCAAGATGAAAATTGAATAACGTACTCACAAGAATGACCCCATGCTATTGTGCAAAGAGGATGCATAGATAATAAAATAGGTGCAGTAACAGCAACCTGGTGAGTAGTAAATGTTAAGAAAGCATAAACAAATGAGTGTGGATATACACCAGCAAATCATATTCAGAAATTACTTCTGAAAATTTGTAGTTTGCTTTTTATATTAAACAATATCAATCTCACTTTTCCCATGAATATTGTCAGAATCCAAACAATACCGACTCTATTCCACCTTTGGTTTTGATGCAAGGTTTTTGGTTCAGTTTGCATGAACTCTGCCTCTTCTTCTTCTTTTTTCTTTTCCTAGGGAATTTACAGAGTGATCTCACACAAACTAACATATGATTTTGGTGATTCTATAATCATGTATGTCTATTGTCATGTATAAAAAGATGTTTAGGAATTCCAACATTGCATTTATTGATTCTAACATTTATTAGTGTTATGATCGTTAAAGTTAATCCATGTCTTTAATATCTGGGTAAACTGTATGTTTTCTATCAAGTTTTTCTGTCAAGGAAACGGAGTTCAGGGGTTGGTTTGGGCTTTGTTTTGTTTGGAGAAGGTCTTGGGAAAGATTACTTGCCTGTTACTGGTAACTTTATAATTGCTCTACATTTATACTATATAGTTCACAATGTTGTGACTTCTTTACCTCCAGTTTCTAAACAAAACAATTCTAGCAGTTCTGGAGAAAATACTGACAATACCTAAACTCATTGATGTTCAATTGCAACTCGTACTTTTACTGCAAGTTTGCAAATTAAGCCCTTCCAGAATAGAGGACTTACATCTTGTGGCTTTATCTAAAACAGCAGAGGGCAGGGCACGGAATTAGAATAAAAGTCTCTTCTCCATGTGTCTTAATCCAAGCATTGCATATTCTTGAAAGAGTGGTTTGGGAATGGCAGTAATTAAGGCACACTGAAACAGAAGGGGGTGAATGCGTCACATAACTAATGAGAAAGTGTAGCTGGGAGACAGCCTTGGCTACCCAAGGGAGCAGGAAGAGCAAGGAACTCTGCTGCAATTTCCCATGAAAATATCTGAAACCACTCAGGTAAACCTCTTCTTACTGTTGTCACCAGTGAGTCTTTATCAGTTTTTCTCAAAGGCTCATCTGTGATAGGCTGAGCCCAGAAAGTCATGATGAAAACAAAAGCACCACATTTGTTTCCAGACATTTTGAACAAGATTCTTTTTTAATTCAAATTTACATACCTGTATTTTCTTTTTGGTAAAAAATTTCACTTTCCTAGATATCTTACCTGTGAAATCTGATGGGCTAAAATGAGCTCCAGGAAAGCTAACACTAGCGGGAGGAAAAAGCTTCTCAAAATCTCTAAAGCTTTTTCAAGTACCTTCAGAAAACCACATTTATATCACTTTTTCTTCAAAGCAGAACAGCTTTGCTGTTCGTCCTCCTTTTCCATACTTACTGATATATGAATAACAAAGATGAAGACAAGTATCTTCCAGTCAGTACATCATGGCATCGGTCTGACAGATGCAGACTTGACCACAGCAGCAATTGTATGTGTAACCTTGGTATTCAAATATTAGAGAAGGCCATAAAATTATAGTCTTTCATTTAACTGAAGCCCATATGTCTGAAATACTAAAATATTCTCCCTTGAGCATTTATATATGTGGATACATGTTTTACACAAGTGCAACATCTCATGATGTTTCATATGAATGCCCAAAAGAATGGACAAAAGCTTTCAAAAGTATTGAATTTGAGGGCTAGTAAAAGATGTGAGGGGAAAAAAAAAAAAAAAAAAAAAGGAATTAAAAGTGGCAATAAAGCTAAGACAGTTTTAGTAATGCTGACTTTTTTCTGTTCTTCCATAGAATTATATAGACCTTGAAAAATACATTCCCAAAAATAATTAGCAGATAACTCCACAGCAAGGGACCTTTTTGTTTATTTTTTTTTGAATGAGTGTAAATCTAAGATCCCGTCTCATAACACAGATTCATATGTAGACTGCACCTGTTTACCAGGTAAAATATGTCTGATTAAATTCTTTGCTTTTTTACACTGAATCTTCATCCTATAGGAGTACACAATGAACAAGCACAAAAACACATAGTTAGCTCCGCAGCTTGTGACTCTGTGATGTCATCCTCTGTCTGCTGGAAGCACATTTACATCCAAAGATTAAATCAAATGAAGCAGTCGCATACCAATCTGACTATAGAAATATTGACAGTGATTCAAGACTTTGGTTACTCATTTTGTTATAAAATTCCTGTTCTGCTTTTCATTTGATTGACTTTCATTTGATTGATTTATGTTGCTCCTCTCTAGTCCAGTAATTGAGACAATTATTTTTATATTTCAAATAACCTTTATGTAAAGAAACAGTACCTGAATTTCTTATAAGCTTCTTACATTTCTTAACATCAATCCATGATTTAATATTTGGGAACAGCTGTGAGGGTTAGCAGACTGACTTCTTTTACTTTATTTCATTGTTAGAAATAAAAGAATACAGTCCGCCCTGCTGAGTATCCTTTAAAATTTGTTTCATAGTTTTGCACAAGGAAAAAGAGACAAATATTTTAATGGAAAAGATTAAACCCTCTTACACACTGTAAATTCAGTGGCCTTTGCAGGAGACTAGCTGATAAGGACTCACTATTTCATTTCACTACTTTAATATTAAAGGGTCTAGTTTTGCAAATCTTATGAATATGGTTTCCTTATTACACATGTAGACTCACTGACTTCATTAGGAATAGAAGGGTCAGTAAAGAACTACCAGGAGTAAGTGCACTTTATACAGAAAGAAAATAAAAAATCCAAATTGAAAAATATTTCTATTTAAAGAAGAAAAGGCTAGTTTTTAAAATACACAGTTTTTAAACAATATGCTACTGATTTTATATGAGATTCTAGCTAAATATTGATTTTTAATATTTTTTTTTTTTTTTTTAAACAGGTAATGTTTAAACTATGGAATCAACAAATGAAGGAACGTAGTAGTTATTATTACACAGCTAATAAGAACTTTTAAAAGAAATACCATCCCTTTCTCCAGACACTGAAGTCTTTCCTTTCACTTGATTCTGCTTGCTATCATTTACTGAAATTTGTGTATATAAAAATGAAAATGTAACATATTTTCACTGCGAAATGTGAAGCATTTTCCTAACATAGTCTGGTGACACCCACACCAATCTGTACCTTACCTTTCGGAAAGTGAACGGGCTAAATTATGAAGGAAAAATTGGCCGGTGAGGTTCTAATTTACATCAGTAGGATCTCTGGGTAATAAGCAATGGGATTCCCAGATCAAATAAGCAGTACAGTGGGTCATCCTGAACTTTCAGCAATATAGGAAAGCTTTGTTCTGATATCTGATGAAGTGTTGTGCAGAAAATGGACCACATTAGCTGAGAAGGTAAGTCAGCTTTATACAGAAGTTAGGATGTTGGAACACAAACTTCTTAATAACAGTAGGTAAACCAGAAGGACAGCCTAAGAGACTAATATGATAGTTTAATATTGTGGAAAATGCATTACACGGAGTGAAGTAGGTATGATGGGAACATGAAGAGGTGTAGAAAACATTCTGCTCTGAAGTTGAAGGTCACACAGTGGATTTTTTTATTGTCAGGCATCACATTTTTCAATATACAGCATAGTATTTTGTGTATAAACTTTAATTTGTTAGGAGTGGCAGTGGTTTGAAGTGGACATGACCCTCCTCTATCTTGGCTGAGCAGGTTAGTTCCTGAGGATAAAGCCTCAGACGTGTTACTACAGTTCTCTTATACCTTGATGTAATACCTTTTAAGTTCAATTTCAAGTGGTCTGGCCTGTGGTACAGACCATTTATTGAAAAGACAAAGTTACACAGTTTTTGAGCTCATTTCAAGGAAAGAGATTTCTTGTTTGTATACTATTCTCTGCTGGCTCACTCTGTTAAGGTGATGAATGTGCATATATTTGTACTGAAAGCAAAGAAGTTTTTGCAAAGTCATAGAAGGACTACTTAGCATCCTGGTATAGAAGATTAACATTAAAATTTAGTAATTTGAAGTGAAATCCAGAAATATTTGAAATAAATGATAACTTCCATTGATATTACTTGAGTCAGGTCTTCAAGTTTCTTAGGAGAAACTCCTGGGCCTGGCTTTCACTTTGGGTATGACTTTACACTGTACTCTTTTCTATAAATAAGCCTTGGTGCACTAATTCTTCATTCTGAAACCTGGAACATAGACAAACTGTGGGCTAGCAGGGTTTTAAATCCTCCCTTTCCTTAATCTCATCAAAATATTTCAGTATTTTATTTCTATCTGAAACACAGCATCTAGAAGCAACGGTGACTGGGCATCTCTAGCAAGTAAATTGAGGCTTTGGGTTTTTGAATATTGTACATTAAACTTCCCTCAGGATAGGCCCATACAATCTTACTGGCATGAACATTGACTGATAACCCTGAGCCCCCTTTCCAAAATCCTGAGATATAGACCAGAAGAATGTTATCCATTTCTCTCTCTCTCTCTCTCTCCATAGAAAGAGCTGGTGTGATAGAGGAGATGGACTTGTCGTGATGATCAATTTATATTATATTGTACCTGGGTAATAGATGAATATATTTTTCCTAGAAATAGATCAGGATATTTCACCACATTTCCTAACTAGTCCAATTTAATCTCTGGGCACCTTGGATTGTATAGCCTTTGCCTCAGTTTAATTTCAGAAAGGCCCTGTAATATTCACAGAAACATGTAAGTGCCAGGCCTGACTTATGATCTATACCTGTGATATAGAGTTCTAAATCCTATGTCAGTTCCAAAACAGATGGCTTACTCTTTTCACTCTTACTCCTTCCAACACTCATGCAGAACATTCATTTACTTGAATGATGAGCCCTCTATAGTTCTTCTTAAGGCTTAATTCTCTCTGGCTGTAGATTTTTAAGTTTAATGAAGAGATGGATCATAGTCAAGATAGATCCAGTTAGGAAGCTGCTAACTTTTTTCATCTGATGCAATAAGGTGAAAACCCTGTGATTCAGTGAGGGCAATTTTAGAGGGAGAAAAGAAATATTCTAGGTAGAGAAAAAATTTTGAAATAAACAGGCAAATGGTTCTTGTGATGGTCCAGTTGCTTTCCATAACTCTTAGCTTCTTTTTCAACATCCTTCAAGTTTAATGTTTATTCATGCTTTAACACTAACTTATTTTTGTATTTATCCAAATAAAAATCTTTTTTGAATGTCAATAGTTTGGTCAACAACAAACATTTTTGAAAAATATATCTATTTATGACACACAATGTTTGCAGTAAGAATATTAAAGATTTTCTAAAATGTTTCTAGATTCATGTTTATAAATTATAAATTCAGTTCTTGTGCTTATTTATATTATTAGTACATATGAGAAAAATGACATGCAGATTTGCTGCTGATTATTCTCAAGGACTGATAGCTGGTTTATAGAAATTATTTTCTTAAATACATATACTCAGTTACATTCTATCTTCAGGCATAAGTAAATAACTCTGACTAGCCAAGGACTGTAGGAAAAAGAGATATATAAATGAGAGCAAAGAAAGCATCTAGTCCCTAGTAACCAGAAAGCAAAATATGTTATAGAAAGATGTATGATAAATTATCTGCAGTCTGACTTTCAGACCTTTGAGAATAAAAGCTTTCATTTTCTGAAATGCAGAGCTTTTCAGCTGTATTTACATGAACTATGTTGACAAGAAATGATCATCTGGGTTATTCACTTTGTGTTGTTTAATGTCATGTTGTATCCTACACAAATGTGACAGTCTAATCATAATGGAAAATGATGTTAGACTGCTTATAAGAGAACTCTTAGAAATACACTAAGACAGTGGGGCTAGTTTATAGAGCAGAAGCTTAGTTAGGAGTGGAAAAGAATATGAACAATTTCCACAGGGTATTAGTTCTCATTTTCACTGTTTCCATTTTATCCATACTTGCAGCTTCACTTCTACTCACTGGTTACCAGCATTTGAAGTCTTGCAACAAGAGCTTACAAAAAGCAATTTTCCAGAAAACAAGTATGAATTACACTGTTTCCACTGGAACTGGGAATAAGAGCATTATAATCATTCAGTATTCGCAAAAACCTTTGTAACACTCAGACTTCAAATACGGACACCAAATATTCTTGTGCCATCTTCCAATTAAGAAACAGAAAAATGCATTGAAACAACAGTAAACATCTTTACATGTACTTCTATTCGTTCCCTCCTGTAGAACTCAAAATGCAAAAGGAATTATCTTGTACATGTTCAATTAGCATTTTTAGGAAACTGTGATCTACTTGCAGATATGTTAGCCTAAAAATGGGTTCTACATGTCAAATGAATTATTCATTGTAAATTACTCACTTACCTCTGCAGTTAGCAAAACCAATATCCAATTCAAGACGACATATTTTTCCAAATGCATCAACAGTTCACAGACACAAACCCTGGAGTTTATGCTCACCTCTAACCAGGAGTCATTAATGTTAGATCAAAAATGGTAAATGAGATTGGCAAAATTATAGGTTTAATAATAAGTATGATATTATTATAGGTGACTTTTATCTTAATTGGTTTCAAAAATTAATTAGGTGGCAACAAAAGCTGGCAAAAACCATTTAATTTAAATCAGACAATTAAAAGTCCCAGAAGACTTGTGGCTGATAATACTAACCAATGTTTAAAAGATTAAATTTTATTTTCAGAGCCTGAATAATTTTGTAATATGCAGGTGAAACATTGTCTTCTGCTAGTAACAAGCCTAATGCACACTGTCAATAGATGAGCTGGTGTTCATCTTCATTAGTAAATTCCCTATTTGTTTTTTTTTGTAAGTTTGTTGCACTATTTCATTTTATAGCTATCATTATTATTAAAAAGAAAAAAAAAAACAAACCACAGCATACTAAACATGAATTTAGCATTCAATATTTTGTCTATGACCTAAAGAAGTGTTATTTTCACATGAAATCTTATAAACCATTAAAAAACTTTCTATTTTTTCCTGAGCTTGGCAATTTGGGGGAAGACTTTTCAGAATATGAATGAAAGAGTGTTTTCCTTTCTTTTGAAAGTTATTTCATTTGTAACAGGCTGTGTAGTACTCATTTTGGAAGTGAAGCTTGGTGTCAGCTTTGTGCCTCTTCATGATTTGATCTAGTGATCATGTGGAGAACCAAGAGGACTGTGGCTCTTGTATCTCAAAAGTTCTGCAAGAAGCAGCAATGGCCAACTTTTGTGTGTCTGCCACTGGTATATCCATATAAGAGGACAGAGAGTTCCCTAGTGTCTTCAGAGTGTGAAGAAATTTGAATCCATGAGTTGCACATCAAGAAGATTGCTCTAGTTACCTTGTTATGGAGATTCTTGAGTAGAGCTCTTATCCATCCCATTAAAGCAAGGCCATGGTGTAGCCAAAAAACCAAGAATCAATGGAATTCAAAGGCAGCAAAAGAGGAAGCCAAAACATGTTTGGAAAGCTCTGGTCTAGATACCTCTCCACATCCTACACCCTCCAATTCCCCCAATTATTTATTGGACAACATAAACCTTAATTACATAAACATAAATTACAGGCACAAGATGGCACAAGAATTAGAAACGCAAGTCAGAAAAGGTTCATTGGCCACTGAAGGAATACAACCTGGTGTACAAGGTAGAACTGGCTTTAGGGCATAAGAAAGACTAAAAAGAAAATGTTTTCAGCATATACAAATCTTCCTATATGTGGTGAAAACATAAAGGATTTAACAGATATCTACAGGCCCTACAAGAATGGTAACAAAGGAAAAACAGACAGAGACAAATTACTCTGTTTTTTCTCCCCTGGTTAAGGATGCCACCCCTAACTAATGCCATTATTTATCTTCTGGATTCGTCCTTATACCTTACATAACTCTGCTTTTTGATTTGCGATTCACCAGATTTTGCTACTGTAAAGTCAGCTTCCACATTTAAAGGATTATCTTTTACTGTATCATTTGGTTATGCAAACTGAAATTTTAAACAGTAAGTGTGTCTGTGTGTTTCAAGCCCCAGCCTTCTCACACCACAAGGTGATTGATAATGAAGCAGTGAGTCAGAGCAAATGACACAGCAACAGATAACTGCTGCATAAAGACAGACTTTCCTGCGAAATGGAACATGCATTTTTCCAAATTACATCTTCAGCCTTCCATAGGTGTTGTCCTGCAGTCCCATGAGGCTGTCTCTGTGTCCCATGAAAGGTAACTAACTCAGAGAAATAAGTCCAATATCAGTAAACTCATGTTTGTATTAATGGATAAGCATCATCAAAATATATAGAAATCCAAAACTGAAAAAGCCTGAAACCACTGAACTTGGCTACATGGAAGTCTGCACTACACAGTGGATCTCCCAGTGGACTATCCTGCAAAACAGTACAAGGAGAAAAAAAAAAAATAAAAAAATCATCCCCCATAAAAATAAACCATAAAAACCCCCACCAGACACAAAACCATCATTCATTTTCCCTCAGGGACTAATCTTTCTTCAAGACCCGATTTCTATGCCTCAAAATTATTTGGTTGTTGTCCTGGTTCTGGCTAGGATAGAGTTAATTTCCCAAGGAGCCAGGCCAGGTGAGCCAGGCTGGCCGGGGGCTATTCCATACCATGTGACATCACTAACCTAGGGGGCTAGTCAGGGAGGGGCGGGTTCGGCGTGGTTCCAGGGTGGGCTGAGGGTCCGGTCGGCCATGGGATCAGTAAATTGTTTTCTGTTATCACTCATTGTGTATATCTGTTATCAGTAGTGTTGTTGATTGTCTCCCTCTCCCTTGCTGTCCCAGTAAACTTTCCTTACCGCAACCTATGAGGCTTTTGCCTTTGTTTGTCCATTCTCCTCCCCACCCCGCTGGGGGAGGGTGAGCAAGTGGCCGTGTGGTGCTCAGCTGGACCTAAACCATGTCAGTTGTTCACTTTATTGCTTGGAAAAGCATCTTCAGACTGAATTAATGGCTTTGATTTTGTCTTCAGTTGTAGAGTTTGTTCTAATTTATTCAAAGTTATTAAAAAATAAATTCACATATTTCTAACTGCGTAATTTCTGACCAAATTTTAAAATCTACAAATGCCTCAGCAAAACAGTCTTTCTTTTGAAGACACAGGGTGTATAGTTTATTCATATAAAAAGTATAAAAGAAGTCCTTTTTATCCTTACTTCTTAAAGAAGAAAAGGAAATGCAAATACAAAAAAAAAAAGTCAGGAAAAAAAAACATGTAAAAAAATGAAGATTTTATATTTCAGTAAGGTTTCTAAGTTTTGAGTTTAGAGTAGGTCTGAGAAATATCAGGATGGTTAAGCTTTCATTAATTGACTATGAGTATTTGTTTTCAAGCCTCCACAATTTTTCAATGAAATCTATGACAAGCTTTTTATGTCTAAGGAAATTTAAAATCCTTCCAAGATTCCCTGAGTAGCCTGAAGGTCTCATCAAAGGATATTGGAGTAGTAGGTAGAATAGTCTGAAGAATTACGCTTTAAAGTTTTTGGTGGTGGTTGTGCTTTTTTGTTGGTTTGGGTTTTTTGCTTGTTTATTTTTGTAGGGTTTTGTTGTGTTTATCTGGGGGGTTTGGGGATTTTTAGGGAGGTTTTAGGTTTTTTGTTTGGGGTTTTTTTTTGGTGTGTGGTGGGTTTTTTGAGGTGTTTTTGGTTTTTGTGGTTGGTGGTTGGTTTTGGGGGGTTTGTTTGTTTTTCTTCCCAGAGATTGCAGCTTCCCTCTTTCTCTGTCTTTCATTATCAAATAAGGATTAGTCTTGTCTGCATTTGACCTGGCAATTCCTGAGATGATTCCAGTTCATCCTGTCTGAAAATATTCCTCAAAAAAGGTGATTTACCTCTTCTGCATTCTTTATGAGCAATATATGAACCTATGTGGTGCATTCAGAATAACTGAGATCATAGAAAAGGAAAAAAAAAATCTATAATGGCTCTACTACTGCTTGCAAGCCTATATGGAAATGGAAAAATATATCAATAAAGAAGAAAATATATCCCACAGCAAGCATATGTATATACCTCTGGTTCATTTACTATTTTTCTGTCTAGTTTCAGCCATTAAATTCTCTGGTCTGACTATTTTATTGTGCCCAAAGGGCAGGCTGACATTGTTTCGTTTTCAACTTCTTTTGCAACTGGCTTCCTAGCCGGGTGTCCGGAACTGCTCTTAATCAGCACCATGGACAGAGCTCCCTAATTACCTTGCATTCTCCATCCAGCCACGTCATGAGCAGGGGAACCGACAAAACAGGTCTCCTAACACTACAGGATTTCTCTCTCTAGAAGAAGTTCCACTTCTCTACCCAGGCACCAGTTCTCAAGTAAACTGAAGAAGATAATGTTTTTGACACTTCTCTGCCAAATCTTCCAAGAGGTTTAAAACCAGGCGCATACAAGCAACAGAGCACCCAGGCAGTGTAAGGCAATAACGTGGTTGCTGGAGGTTTGTTTCCCTAGAAAATTTTAGAACTTCTTTTTTAAAAACATAAAATGTTACTGCTGTATTAAAAAAAAAATCTAGAAAGCAAATGGAAGTTATTAAGTTTCTCAGTTTTTTTGGTCAAAGAACTAATAAAGTAGCAGGATAGTCAAGCAGTTTATCAAATTCATGCCAACTTCTGCTCTTAAAAAGGCAAAGCAGGAAGTCAATGCAGAGTCAGGTAGACTGAATCTGTGTCTAGTTTTAGGAAAAACAAAAGAAACAACAACAAAAAAAGACAGTAATAAAAGGAGGTTCAAAGATTTGTGGATCATTACACAACGAAACTTCTCTGTCATGTCTGAATGAGGTAGAACATGAACTCACTGTTTATTCTTGGATCTCTAAATACTTATTATGAGTTACCCTGTGATCATACTCTCATTTTTCAAAAATATTTTTTCAAAAGATATAATGAAAAAAACCTAAACCAACTCAATTGTGAAAAGAATGTGGAATGTGGAAGAAGTGGAATCCCCCTCCTTTCAACATTTTGTATTCAGGGATGATTATCTTTGTCCAGACCATTTTATTGCTAAAAATTCCATGATTATGGATGTTTGTGTACACAGATGCACACAGCTCTGCAAATTTAGGTGAGTCTAGCATGAAAGTCATAGGCATTACTCATATATTCCTGAGGCCACAGGACTACCAAAGCTTTCAGATGTGTCTTTTTTCTGAAAAGTGCATATCAAAGGCACAAATAGGTTTTATCTGGAGATTAGCTATATAGTAGATAATTTAGAATAGAGGAAATTGAGGATGAATAAAAGAGACATAATGAAACAACAGTCTTCCACTTCTCCCTGCCTGCTGTGTCTTGTCTGTCAGGCTTGTTCTCATTCCAGTAATTCCGGGCCGGAATAAACCCCACACCATCTCTTCTGCATCCATCGGGAAAATCTTGCTCTTTTTGTCATCTCTCAGGTCTGGTCTTTCAGATGTCTTTTAGTCTGTTATACCTTTACGGTTTTCTCTCCCTGACTGTTTTCTTTCTGCCCCATCCTTTGATTTTCCAGGAAACTCCTGTTTCCAGGTAATACCAGTCTGAACTGCCATTGCAATTCCCTCCTTGCCTAGGAATTCACCAGCCGGCAGAAGACAAACAATAACCTTCTTTCCTACAAACCACCAACACCTTTTTGAAGGACAGTAGCACAGGTAAGAGATGAGTAAACCCAAAATCTGTCCATCATATATCTTCTCATCTTTTGCCTTTTCATGTATCAGATTTCACACACATTGCCATGACTGTATAAACCTTGTTGTACACAAATGGTCATGTTTGGAGTGTCATGCTTCTATTTTTTCTTTTCATTAGTACTCAATAAATTTGAGAAGACCTAAAAAAGAACAGAATGTAATTCAAAATACCTCATATTTCACAGGTAAGTTTCAAGTTATATGTCAATTAAATACTATTTTTTTCCAAGTGCTGTCAAAAGAGGTTAGCCTAATTTGATTGACACTAGCAAAAACATTGACAGCTTATTTAAAGATGTCCATGGAAAGTGACAAAAAATGTATTCGGTACTTCATCATATGTTAAAGACAAATAAAGGACAGAATATCTCTCATTTGATCACCTTTCCCACATTAGTAAAATTACATGCCTCTTTATGTCTTCACGATGCAAGCCACTGATGAATCACATTAGACTCCTTTAAAGACTGTAGTCACTGGTAACAAATGAAAAGCCAATTCTTATGAAATAATTTAAAAAAATTGTTTAATAATTTCTAATAAAAACTTAAACTTTAATTTAAAAATTTAATATTTTATAATAAATTTTAAAATTTTATAAGAAAATATTATATTCTTAAAATATAAAAATGTTTTCTTCACCTCTACATTTCTTTATTCCATGAATAAATGCCATTATTGAACACCAATACTGATTATTTCTATTTAATAAATAAAAGTCAAATTAATATAGTCAAGAAATATTTTTGCTAAAAAATTCTGTTCACCATATCTCTCATGGCACAAGTTCATACTTGTGGTGGTCAGGACACTGCCTAAGAGACCTAATATGCTCCTCTTGACTAGCCACACATCTGATCTATGATTTAATTATTAGTGAAGGCTGCTCCCTATAAATTCAGAGAATTAGAAACTATAATTATGTTTTGCGACGAGCGAGGGAAGACAAGCGATCGACTCAATGTGAGTGGTAAAGCAAGCTTCANCAATGTTTTGTACACGTGTGTATGCCAGTCTGTATTTGATTTAGGCAAAATCAGAAAGGAAATAACTGTGGGGAACTGCCATGAATAACCCATGTGTTTTTATGCATCCTTAAAAGCCTAAATGGCTGATGTCTGTATCAGAGGAGATATAAACTTACCAGGCTTTCCCAGAATTAGGCCAGGTGCATAAGCTATGCAAACTGTACTGAATTATTGCATTTTATAAGCTTTGCTTAGTCCTGAGTCAAATGATACTTTCAGAGTTACCAACATCAACTTGAGTCTCTCTGAGCTGGAGGGGAAGTCAGGAGGGAATCAAAGTTAGAAAGCTTACACCTGAACCAGGGAGTTAGGTCTAGCTAGTTTTTTCTTCTCTGAGAGAAAGATTCATACCTCTCTGATGATTGTTTTGAGTAACTGCCACTGTGGCACTGAAGTTTTCAGTGCCTCTTGAAGTGAAGTTGGAGATGACAGCCCTCCTGTTCCCACTCAGCTGTCAGAAGAATTGGCAGTAATGTGATCTGCTTGGGGAGATGAGACCAGATGGAAAAAAATAGACCAGGTAGAAAGTATCTTGGACACTAGGTAAATAATACAAATTATTTACCAATATTTTAATGTAATAAATGAAAACGAAAATGCACCTCCAATAACTCCTTGAAAAATTTTCTTTCTCCAATGATAAAATCTGTCTTCTTCAAATACCTCTTGGTACAAAATGAAAGAATAAAGAATGCTCCTTTTGTGGGTGATCTTAAGAATCCTGAACAGTTTTCAAAATCAATTACTCTGCTGTGTTATGCTTAAACAATAAGTTTTGGTTTTCTGAAATCACTTTTGGGAGAGTATGTCTCTGGGGACTAAACCTATAAACATTCAAATAAAATGCTTTGTAGGCTCAGTATTGAAAGCTGGATCTCAGCTTATGTCCTGGTTTTGGCTGAGATAGTTAATTTTTTTTCTGTAGCTGGTATAGTGCTGTGTTTTGAATTTAGGATGAGAATAAAGTTGATAACACACTGATGTTTGTTGTTGTTGCTATGTAGTTGTAGCATCTACACTAAGTCAAGGGCTTTTCAGCTTCCCACACCCTGCCAGGTGCACAAGGAGCTGGGAGAGCACAGCCAGGACAGCTGACCCAGCCTGGCCAAAGGGATATTCCCCACCATAGAACGTCATGCTCCGGATAGAACTGGGGAAGCTGGCCAGGAGGTGGGATCACTGCTTGGGACAGACTGGGCATTGGGTTGGTTTTTTTCCTTCTGCCTGTGGTGAGCAATTGCATTTGTGCATCACTTGTTGTTATTATTATTATTGTTGTTGTTATCACTATAATTATTATCCTTTATTGTCTTGTTAAACTGTCTTTATCTCAACCCATGAGGTTTGTTTTTTTTTCTATTATCCTCCCCATCCCACTGAGGGGGGGGAGGGATGAACGAGTGGCTGTACAGTCCTTAGTTACTGGCTGGGGCAAAACCAAAACAGTTTTTTTGCAATATTTATTTTTTGATCAGTTTCTGTAATCAGAAATATTTAAGAAAAAAAAAAAAAAAAGATTGTGGGTATCTTAGTTTAGCTAATGCTAAATAAGTTTTTGGAATTCTTTCAGAAGTGAATATGGAAGATCGTGTCTTTCACAGATATTGTCAGATATTATTTCCTGTTGACTATGTTATCAGACAGAACTGTAATAGTATAACAAAAAAGTTCTGAAAGTATTTACTGGAAAGACATTCTCACTGTTATTTAGACATTACTTTTCTTACAAAGTGGCTTTATTACCTTTTTGATTACACATTTGTAGTTTCCATAAATGCAGGCAAATCAGGTCGTACAAACATGGATACTTATTCAATTTCTGATGCAATCCAATTTCTGAAGCCAAAATAGTTTTCTAATATAAAAATTCCCGAGTCTTTTTCCTAGCACAACAAATTAAGCAACTAAGTCTTAAAGTCTTAATTTCTAAATTTAACTGCAGCAAAATATCCTGGTAATGGTTTTGGCAATTTAATAAAAAAGAAAAAAAGACTGTGCACTGGCATCCTTCTGAAAAGCACATAAAAATAAATCCCTGTGAATGCATTCTTTGCTTTAATGGTTAGTTCATGCAAATTTAACTGTCTTAGATGGCATGTTTTAATTTCTATTTCTGCCTCTGGACTAACACAAATACTAAATGCAGTTCTACTGACAGCACCTCAAGCACTGCATGCAACATGAGGGTTTAGCAAACCTCAGCATTTTTGTGAAGCATGCACTATTGCAGACATTTTCTTAACCCTGTTTTTTTGAGGATTTTGACTTTTCCTTTAACATAAAGTACAATCTTTGGAAAGAATGAGACATTATTTTTGTTTCTTGTCCATTGATTTTCAATGAGTAATGGATCAGGTCTGTGGAAGAAAAACAAAGATGCTACAGTAGGAAGAAATTTCTCAGGATTTTCTCTCTCAAACACTGTATGATTTTTTCCCTTCAAGCATCTGTAAACCCTGATGCTTCTCTCAGAACTTTCAGATACACTGTGGTTTTCAGGTCACAAACAGATTGACCTCATCTCCTCTCTTCCTCCTAAATCAGTGTTATTACTCATATACTTACAGTTGAGCACGTCTTTGGTACTTGGTTGATTAAAGCACTTTTCACCTTGCAGAAGTGAGTCCAAATATGAAGAATCTGGCTGAGAATGGTATTTCCAGACAAAGCTGGAGTGTCTCTGCAGGGTTTGGGGGAATCAGATTCTTTTTTCCATGATAAGATTTGTACAAAGAAGAATTCTGTATTCCTAAACATTATTACTCATATTTTATGATCTCCAGTGAGTGAATGAGGAACACATTATTTTTTTTTAGAATGTAAATTACTCTCTATGATGGTGAAATAAACAATACACATGAATCTCTCTAGCTGGTATAATAGTCCAATAAGGAGCTGTCTGCTTACATACAGATCTACACATCTTTCAAATAAATCATGGATTCAGATGCAAAAAAAAAAAGAATATTAAGAGCACCATGTGGATTTGAAACTACTCCTGGGAGAACTAGGATCCGTAATCTAATGAATGGATTACCCCCACCTATCAAAGACTCACCCCATAAATGTGTGAAGAGGTTAGGCTCCAGAAGAAAACAGAACTGCCTGCCGCAGTTTGTGACATATGAGTGCAGATGCAGAGCTGACTGGTAGAGTATTTTCCTGAAGGTTTCTGAGGCTTCCTGAGGACTGTGTTACAGACACATACACACAGACTTGAATGTAGATCGTACTGAAGTACATATCGTGTTATTTTCTCCCTGATCATTAGAATGCTTTAAATTATCTAAGTATGAACTGCTAATGCAATTCAACTCTTTCATCAGTTTAACGAACTATTCTCAAACAGAATCTGTGAGGGGAATTTCCTTCTAAAATGTGAGAGAAAGACCAGAGGACCACTTGCTGAGCAACATGCCTTTTAAAGCTACTCTTTGCTGCTCACACTGGCGCTGTTGCAAACTACCTAAACTACCTCTAAGCAAGTTCAGTTGGATACTGGGTGTGATCTAGTCAATGGGCCGTGTGTCTGCACAAAGGCTGACTTAATAGCCTCAAATACTATTTTGCTGGAATGGAGCTATACTGCACTGTATCCTACTGCAGTGGCACATTAGTGAGCTGTGTGATATCCTTTGTTTTTCATTGCACATTGACCTATGTACTATATTCCATTAAAATATCACAGAGCTTCATTTTTCTTTTCCTGTGAGAAACCCTTTGATTATAATCATTGAACAATGAAAAGTCATCAGCTTTTATAGCGCTTGAAGACTTACTGAATTCTTGGAAATTCATTTTTGTTTATTTCAGTGAACTGAAACAAATACTTAGCTTTAGGTAGTCTTTTTAAAGCTATGCTAAGTAAGGATGAATTTACCATCCTTTTTCAGATGTTAGCAAAGTGCATTCTCAAAGCTTAGCTTTGTGTTCCAAAACAGGTCAAACCTAACAAATATTGAACAGTGCTCTTCTCAATAACAGTTTTTACTATACTTTCAGAAATTTGATTCTTCATTACTTGTGGAGTATATAGAAAAATGATTCTTGTCAAAGATTTTTATCCTAAGCAATTCAAGATTTGTCAGGTGCTTATGAGGAACAACTTCTACCAAAAAGTTTAAGTGGAAATCATTTGGCAAATATATTTACTTCAGCAATGAGACAGTTGCAGTTCAGCAAAAAGAAAAGTTGGTTATACTTTCGACATTTTTGATCTCAAGCTCCCTTATGATTTTCCATTCTGATATTTGATGTTCAGCTAAAGCCTTGGTCTATTAACATGGATATACTAAAACCCATGCATTTCAGGAGCTTGCATTTCCAGCCACTGGAAGAAGGAAAGATGGAGGGCCAATGTATAGATTTATGTACTGCATTTTGAGTAGCAAATCACACTCTGCACTGTGTCACAACACATTTAATTTACACATCAAAAAGTTTGCCCTATATCTGCTAATCTTTTTAGCTTCCTTATAGTCAGTAAGGAGGGATAGATATGGAAATGTGGACATTCTTTTAGTATAAAATAAATATCTGTAGTAGGATAGGTGCTTCTTGAGGGGAATTACCTTACACTGAAGTAATTATCTTCTAGACAGGGTAAGTCAGGCAAGAGGAATCATTATAGAAAAGGTAAAGGAGAATCCTTATTACACAAAAAGGGACTAATTGCACATTAGAAAGAAGCAGGTGAAACTCAAGAGGTATTGCAACTAAAATAATATAAGCAAATATGTTCTATTGAACTCTGAGGAATGTATAACTGCTGAGAACTAACATCACTTTAGGTGACATACTATTTTTTGCTGTAGAGTATGCATCCAGTGCTACTGTGACCAAGACAATCCTCTGTAACCGGTTTTGCCCTTGTCCTTTCTCTTGCAGAAATGGTATCAGTATTCATATTAGACATTGCTGAAACCAGGCACATGACAGAGGTAAGGCTGCTGCAGCTGCATCCCACCATCTGGCTCTGCTCCTTCATGTGTGGGCAGATGAACTCATCATATCTTACAAATGCTCCTTGTTATCATTTTTGTTCTGGAGTCATGACAAGAGAGAGGGAAATTCATAATAATACAGAAAAAGTATATAACTACCATACAATTTAGTGCAAATTCTCCATTCACAATGAATGGGAAACTTCCTGAATAGGTTGAGTGTACTGGGAAAAAAATCCATATTTCCTTTTTAGACTATGACATTTAGTGCCAATAGAAATTAGATGACTAAACAAAAATCGAATATTCTTTAACTTTCCCGATGTTACAGTTTTCAGGTAACCAAATGTGGAATTCAGTTGTCCAAGCACACATTTTCTAGAGACATTTTAGATCCCCTTCAGCATTCATGGGTAGATATGACTCAGTCACTGGACAAGAAAGAAACCCTTCTGGAGTGGCACCCGGAGGCGAGGACGGGATATATTAAGAATAAGTGCTAGAAGCCTACAGGTTAACAATTGAATCCTGCCCATGAGAGTTTCTTTTCCTAGTGCTTTTCTAAAGACCAGAGAATCATCAGAGAAAATGAACATGGGAAATGTGTAGAAGTAAGTATGTCTTCCTTTGCACTGTGTGTCTTCAGCCTGTGATACTCATGGCTGCAGGAACATGGGAAAGGCAGATGCTATAGATGAATTTTTCAGAAGGGCTGGATAATTTTATAGGCAATAATAATACTTGCAGTTATCCATGTAAAGATGAGGGCAATCAAATGTTATGCTTCAGGGAATAAGGCAATCATTACAGAGGAAACCAGGTATTTGTTCACTTCATTGTCTTTCTCCGTGAATGGTATTACTTACTTTGTGAAATGTATCATATTGTTTTGTCTTTTTCTGAAGCAACTGTATGGTTCAGTGACCTGTTTCCATATAGTAACTGCCACGTGTTTGTGTCTCTTAATTTGAAAAGTATATTTGCAGGTTTAAGGTCATTAGTGATGTCTCTTTCATTTTCAGAAATTATTGGAGGAAAGTAACCAAAGTTTATATAAAAATAGTATCATGGCAGTATTAGTGCAGAGAACACTGTGTATTTTTCTTTAAAAACTATACCAAAAGAACCCTTGCTTATTCTTAACTAAAAAGAACAGATTTTTCTCATTGTCAACTCATGTATATTTTTATGGTGAAAAAAGGCTATAAACCATAAATGTTTAATCAAGTATGGGTCTGGTCAGAGCTAAAATTGTAATTCCACTAACAGAAGGTTGGTAATAGCTTTGAAGTGCAACAACACTTTTCTGCCCACACACAGTAATGACCTGTAGGGGATAAATGTGCCAAAAGGGAAATCCATGGACTGTTTGATTTACAACCTCATTTTTAATGATGGGACAAAGAAATAGCAACAGAATGCACTTGTAAATCTTTCTATTTTTCAGACTCAGCTTTCCAAAGAAGAATATGATCAGATAATTTAAAGTTGCTTGTGTCAAATGGAGAATAGCTGTATAGGCTGTGATTTTAGAAATAAACGGAGCCTTATTTAAGACGCTACTTGCATGTAAGAGAGTGAAAAAAAAGTTTACTTCAAAACTGAAATTCAAAGCTTTTTTGGATCAGACTATTTACCTCTTCCTGTAACCAGTGCAATAAACTGAAAAACAGCTGATGAACACATCTTTCAGAGACTTCAGCCAAGTTTTGTGTGATCTATGCTTTGTGGCTTTTGCTTTTTCCTGGTTCTGATTAAGATTATGGGACTCCCTTTGCTTTTCAAGCCAAGTGGGTTCTTGGGGGTAATACTTCGTCTAGGAGTAAGGCACAATAGATTTTTGGCCAGTTTGATGTCTGTGCCCCCTTTTGAATTCCAAGAAAGTAAAACCAAATAAAAACCAGCTTATGTAAAGTTGCACATTAGCTTGAGAGGAAATATCTATTCCACACTAGGTCCATGTGCACCAACTCTAAACTACGTAGAGTAGAGGTTCATGGGTATGCCACTTGTGGCAGGAGGCAATGCAGATGATAGATTGACTTAGGAGGCAGGATAATCTACTCTGAGAGCTGCATGATATGGACAATAACCATTAGTTTCTGTTCAGTACCTTTGATCCAGGGCAACATCCTCAGTGAGAAACATCTGGAGTCATTGTCCTGGGGATGTGCTGCTGCTGTTATCCATAGTACTTCACTTGAATTTATCATAGGTATTTCTGGATGTGCTGCAATCATATCTATCTCCACTGGCCCTACAGAGGTAAGTGTGGATGCACTGAATCAGACAAAGATCCAGGTAGCAGTCTTTCTCCGGCAGCTGATAATAGCTGTCTGTAAATGCAAATAAAGGCCTGTGACCACAGGCAACATGTTTCTTACTTTTTGTACCTCAGACATGCCCACATACCTGCAAAAGTAAGAAACACAATTCCTATCTATACAGAGTATGCATTCTTGTTTGTGTGTATATATAGACTGAACAACTTCACTTATATGTGTATATATGAACAGTCAATATTTGCATTTAAATATATTTTACATACCCCCACAAATATAGATGACCAGTTCTGATTAGTTTATGCTTTTAAGTTATTCCTGAGAAAATAATGTCATAAACAGTAATTTCAAAAGGAGTTTAAGGTGATCTGCACTATTTTTAGGTAGAACATTTATTTAAACCTTTAGGTACTGAGGTGATTTTTAATTTATTGATAACTGAGTTCATGTTTAGTTTAGAAAAACAATGCAGATTATGTTGTCATTTTTACTCATGATTGGTAAACCATGCTCCGCATCTAGTTTTTAGCAAAGGGAGTTAGGTCTTCATTAAGTCAAAGACGCAAACATGAAAAGCAAAAGAAAAAACATCCCTCAGTGGACTATCAGCCCAATAAACTTCCACACATTTCCAAACCATACATATACATGCTAAGTCTAGAAAAGCCTATTAAGTGGAGTAGTTTGCTGTGAAAACAGAATATTTAATGAAATCTACTTAGGGAAAAACAAACAAACAAACAAACAAACAAACAAACAAACATTATTTTTGCTTAAAATAAAAGAACTGGAAATTTTATTATGTCAGCTTTCTGATTTTGAAAAGCAAAGAGAACTTAATAACAGTTGCAAAGAGGAAATCAATCATGATGCATAACGGGCCTGCGCAATCCCAAAAGAAAAAAGCCCCAGTAAACCTACAAACCCAACCAAACCAACAAAAAAACCCCAACCACTTTAATTAAGATGTGAAAACAATCTTATCTGTTATAAAATAAGCACTTACAAATAGTTCTGCAAAAAAGTAAATATTAAAACAGTGTATGGCAAGCAGGAAAGCTATCTTAGAGCTGCTATATAAACAGTTTCTAGAAGCAGATAATGTTTATCCATGGTGTTATAAAATAGAATGATAATTCTATAGAAAAAATGCATTTATGGTGTAGCACATTTCTACTGCATGTATAAAAATTTCATGCATTCTGATATGTAACATAAATCAATCATAGACACTTCCCATTATCTCCAAACTTGCTTGTATGTTTTGAGTTCGAGGCAGAAAGAGGTATGTATTAACAATGAATTTTATTGTTCAATCTCCAGCATTCACTAAAACTTTTGGACTGCCATTTAGCATGAAGGAGAGCTATCGTGGAAACTGCACTGTTCGTTTCATTTGTTATGGCCACATGGGTCCTTAAAACAAACGAACAGAAATTGTCTTTGCCTGCAGGAGCTCACAAGCTGCAGGTAAACCACAGACTAAGTGGACGAGGGATAATCATTTAGAAGCATGCTACTGCTAAGTGTAAATGATAATAATATATGATGTTGAGTTTCAAAATATTCATTTAAATCTCAAAATGGATGAATAGAAGTAATTGTTTTGGGTGATTAATTATATGGAAATCTTACTGAAAATAAAAGGAGTGGCATTTTCAAAGTCTAATGGAGAAAAGTCTTGGAAAGTCTGAAAAGCCAAAATACAAGGAGATATCAGTCCACAGTAAAGTCAGAGATCACCAACCAGAAACATATTTTTGTTAAACTTTTAATAGAAACATAGTTCATTTAAATTTAACCAGATAAATGAAGGACATATCTGACAGTGGTGAAAACATGGACTACTACAGAGAACATGAAAGAAACAAAAGCAGGTTCTGATCCAAAGTTGTCGTTGTCAATGACTGGTAATGTTAACTGAAATGCTTCTGTCTGCCTAGAGAAGTTAAATAAGCTTGAATCCTATGCTGCTTATGCCCATTTTTGTAAGTAATAACTCATAATAGTCTACTTTGTCACCAACTGTGCGCAATTATGTAAGAAATTATGAAAATAATAGGGAATATTTGAATTAATGCTCACTATCTCAAGGTCCACCAGCTCAAAAGCTTTTTATTAGATCAATAAATACAGCAGCATTTACAAAACCATTCTGTTGCTCACATCAAGCATAAAGACGGGTGCTTGGATCTAAATGTAGACTTTGTAAACTGATTATCATGCATCATATATCGTCTTGTAGGACACCATCACATCATTTTCAGCCACTGAAGAATATGTAATAAAGCATCTAAATTCTAGACTTTTTGGTAGAAGTACTACAAGCACATTTGCACATCTGTCTTTGAGAATAAATTCTAAGCCTTAGCAATAAGTTTATAGTAGAATGGAATATCTGCTATTCTGAAAAGAGAACATTCAAATGTCATGTATTTTCCTTCTGGGAGATTTCTAATACACCTTTCAGTCCTGTATAAAAGCAGCTTCACCATCAACTGTTTCGGGAAGGCAATTTAATTTGGCTTAATAGGTACTTTTATTTTAAGNGAAAATAACAACAGTACTTATAAAAGAATATACAAAGTGAGTGATACACAGTGCAATTTGCTCACTGCCTGGAGCCCGATGCCCAGCCTATCCCTAAGCAGTGACCCCTCCTCCTCGACTAGCCCCCTTTATATACTGAGCATGACTCCTGAAACATGTGTCCCTAGTACCAGTGCCAGTGAAAAAAAGCCAGGATCCTGCTGTGTTCTGTGCTGTAGGAGACATGGCCCACCTCAGTTGAGTTCATGTATCTAAATCCAGGCTCTATCTGCTTCTCTTGACTGCAGTACTTGCTGTTGAATGGACAGCAAAAGACAAAAGCCAGTGATTCAGTTGAAAAAACACAAACAAACAAACAAACAAACAAAAGGTTGAATTTGAGGCTCAAAAGTTCTGGAGGAGTCTGTTCTCTCAATCCTAGCAGCAGACACCTTTGTATCCCCCATGACCAGAGCCACAGGAAGTAGAGGTCTAAGAGTATAACATATAATACACAGACATTTAAGACATTTAGGCAAATGCCTTTGGCTGCTGCCATCTAGCAGACTGTAATAGTTATCTGGNAAAAACATCCCTCAGTGGACTATCAGCCCAATAAACTTCCACACATTTCCAAACCATACATATACATGCTAAGTCTAGAAAAGCCTATTAAGTGGAGTAGTTTGCTGTGAAAACAGAATATTTAATGAAATCTACTTAGGGAAAAACAAACAAACAAACAAACAAACATTATTTTTGCTTAAAATAAAAGAACTGGAAATTTTATTATGTCAGCTTTCTGATTTTGAAAAGCAAAGAGAACTTAATAACAGTTGCAAAGAGGAAATCAATCATGATGCATAACGGGCCTGCGCAATCCCAAAAGAAAAAAGCCCCAGTAAACCTACAAACCCAACCAAACCAACAAAAAAACCCCAACCACTTTAATTAAGATGTGAAAACAATCTTATCTGTTATAAAATAAGCCCTTACAAATAGTTCTGCAAAAAAGTAAATATTAAAACAGTGTATGGCAAGCAGGAAAGCTATCTTAGAGCTGCTATATAAACAGTTTCTAGAAGCAGATAATGTTTATCCATGGTGTTATAAAATAGAATGATAATTCTATAGAAAAAATGCATTTATGGTGTAGCACATTTCTACTGCATGTATAAAAATTTCATGCATTCTGATATGTAACATAAATCAATCATAGACACTTCCCATTATCTCCAAACTTGCTTGTATGTTTTGAGTTCGAGGCAGAAAGAGGTATGTATTAACAATGAATTTTATTGTTCAATCTCCAGCATTCACTAAAACTTTTGGACTGCCATTTAGCATGAAGGAGAGCTATCGTGGAAACTGCACTGTTCGTTTCATTTGTTATGGCCACATGGGTCCTTAAAACAAACGAACAGAAATTGTCTTTGCCTGCAGGAGCTCACAAGCTGCAGGTAAACCACAGACTAAGTGGACGAGGGATAATCATTTAGAAGCATGCTACTGCTAAGTGTAAATGATAATAATATATGATGTTGAGTTTCAAAATATTCATTTAAATCTCAAAATGGATGAATAGAAGTAATTGTTTTGGGTGATTAATTATATGGAAATCTTACTGAAAATAAAAGGAGTGGCATTTTCAAAGTCTAATGGAGAAAAGTCTTGGAAAGTCTGAAAAGCCAAAATACAAGGAGATATCAGTCCACAGTAAAGTCAGAGATCACCAACCAGAAACATATTTTTGTTAAACTTTTAATAGAAACATAGTTCATTTAAATTTAACCAGATAAATGAAGGACATATCTGACAGTGGTGAAAACATGGACTACTACAGAGAACATGAAAGAAACAAAAGCAGGTTCTGATCCAAAGTTGTCGTTGTCAATGACTGGTAATGTTAACTGAAATGCTTCTGTCTGCCTAGAGAAGTTAAATAAGCTTGAATCCTATGCTGCTTATGCCCATTTTTGTAAGTAATAACTCATAATAGTCTACTTTGTCACCAACTGTGCGCAATTATGTAAGAAATTATGAAAATAATAGGGAATATTTGAATTAATGCTCACTATCTCAAGGTCCACCAGCTCAAAAGCTTTTTATTAGATCAATAAATACAGCAGCATTTACAAAACCATTCTGTTGCTCACATCAAGCATAAAGACGGGTGCTTGGATCTAAATGTAGACTTTGTAAACTGATTATCATGCATCATATATCGTCTTGTAGGACACCATCACATCATTTTCAGCCACTGAAGAATATGTAATAAAGCATCTAAATTCTAGACTTTTTGGTAGAAGTACTACAAGCACATTTGCACATCTGTCTTTGAGAATAAATTCTAAGCCTTAGCAATAAGTTTATAGTAGAATGGAATATCTGCTATTCTGAAAAGAGAACATTCAAATGTCATGTATTTTCCTTCTGGGAGATTTCTAATACACCTTTCAGTCCTGTATAAAAGCAGCTTCACCATCAACTGTTTCGGGAAGGCAATTTAATTTGGCTTAATAGGTACTTTTATTTTAAGCATTGCAGCATGCAGTTTCTTTGCTTGACATTAGCAAAACGTTGTTTGCTGTTTGAAAGGAAAGCCAATCCTAGTGCTATCCCAGTAGAATTCAGAGAATTCAGGCACGTAACTTTTGGTGACGTTTTGGAACTGTTTTGCCTTGCCCCATATTTTCCTTCACTAGCCTTTCTCCCTTGCTCCCTGCAGCAGCTCCCTCCTCCCCCCCCCCCCCCCNGAATTTGAGGCTCAAAAGTTCTGGAGGAGTCTGTTCTCTCAATCCTAGCAGCAGACACCTTTGTATCCCCCATGACCAGAGCCACAGGAAGTAGAGGTCTAAGAGTATAACATATAATACACAGACATTTAAGACATTTAGGCAAATGCCTTTGGCTGCTGCCATCTAGCAGACTGTAATAGTTATCTGGTGCTCACCCCATAGGACAAATGAGTAGAGATAAGCTATGACCCTCTCCTGATGTATCTTCCAATCTCCAGGACTGCTGAGCCAGAGCTTGCAAAAAAGTCTATAAAAAATTCAGTTCCTGCATCTCCAAGACTTGGTGATTTTTTTCTAGTCCATTTTACCGGCCATTAACCTATCATAAAAGGACCCTAGGAGGAGTAGGAATTTCTTTCCAAGGCTTTAATTTTTCTCTTCTATGTAACACTTACATGAAGGAACATTATCATTTAATCTGGCAACGCAGCATGCAAACTGCCAGAAGCTACATTTTGACTAGTGAAAGATGAACCTCAAAAGCCTGAAAATTCTTTTCACTCAGACAATCTCTAAATGGTAGTATTGTTATTTAAATATCTTCAGTCCCTACATTTGTGATGGAAATTTCCCTACTTTACATTAGATATTCTTATAAGATTGCCAGGTAAAATGGAAAAACAGAAAAAGGTTTAGATGCATTTTTAAGCTTCAATTTTCACATCAGTGTGCTTAACCCTTATTTCAACAGCCTTTTTTTTTTTTTTTTTCAGCCTGGAAATAAAATCCTTCAAATTAAAAATGTAACTGAAACCCAGAAACATAGGTTAGTTAAAACCTGAGTATTACAGAACATCAGTTGAAAAGATATTTTAAAACCTACATTTCTGCTATTTGTATTAGTTGTCTATGTAGCTGAATGATGAAATCATGTGGCTTGATCTAAAATATGGTTGTGCATCAATTTAAGTTTTCAAATGAATTTATGGCTATGCTATTGAACAGGACTATAGCATAAGCTGAGATCCACTGAGATTTAATGAACATCCATGTGTGTACACCTAGCTATGCCAGCTGTGAAGTAAAGTCTAGTAGAAAAACCTATAACATTTCTAAATAAATGTTACATTAGGGTTTATGATAACATACTAACCTCTAGCTGGGTGATGTAAAATTGCATGTGTCACACAGTGGATTAGAGTTCAGTGACAATTTCAATAGTTATCATTACTTGATGTGATTAACTTGCAGAACAAGGGGATGTTAAGTCCCTTAAACTTGAGGGTCAGACTTTTGTTCTGTCTGTTAATAGTTCCAAATACTTCATTTGAAGGTGAATGAAAGACTAGTGTTGCCTAGATAGTGGACAAATAATTATATTAAGCAGTTCACAGAGTAGAAAGGTCTAATTGTCCACTTTGCTTTTCAAGACATTATGTTAACACTTGCGATTTAGTTGTTCCTATTCCTTCCTTTGTCTTGGTATTTCTACCTTATGGCAAAAGAATCATCTTTATATCTGTGATATGACTTGGCACATATCTTAATCAGTTTGGATCAGAGCTTTAAAGCAATACAACATTCCTTCCTCTTGCAAAAAAGCCAATGAAATTGTAGGGGGAGAAAAAGCCACCTCAGAATCTCAGGCCTCAGATTGGGAGTTAAAATAATCTGAATGTTGGTTAATTATCCAAGTTGACAGTGGACAACCATGCATAATTTTTGTTCTTGTCATCTAAGAAATCAGGCTCTCAGTAAACACAAAAATTGCGTGACAGCTCGCAGAGCTGAGTAAAATTAGGCTAAAGCTTCATGTGGGAGAGAACGAGATGGCTTCAGGTGTTTTTTGGATTAAATATTTATCATCCAGCAGTCTTCCAGAGCCTAAACACAGTAATGATCTTCATAAAGGTGTTTTGCATTAGACCCCTGCGTGTCTGTTTTGAATTTCCCAGTGAATCCCATATACACTGCTGTCTGTCTCAGCATGCCCATAGCTGTGAATCACATTTCCTGACACCCAGCTGTCCCTCTGCACTTTAAAGGGAACTTGGGTGTCCAGATGTGTTTGTGCATTTCCATCTAAAAGCTGTGTATGCTTAAGTATGCTCAAGCTGTCATGCTTAAGTATGTGATATATTGTCTTACTAAGTCTTTGAATCTTAGAGAAAAAAACCAATATCTAAGGTGTCACTAGATTCCATGAGACATAATTTCTACATTTGGGAATAGTATCTAGATAACAGATATTTTTCTTAAAGCATTTTACAGGCTTTTCTTCAACATGGGGCCATATGTCCCCATATTGACCAAGAGTTAATAAGCAATGCAAACAAGCATTGAGTGTAAGGAGCCCTGGTGTGAGCTATGGGCGATGATCAACAAGTGACAGAAGAACACCTGAAACTACTGGCAAGCTATCCTGTAATGTTATTGCAGACTAATATGATTGGCAGTCTGTGCTGGCATTTGGCTATCAGAAACCTTTGCTGTGAAAAATGGGAGGAACACCACTATATGGATGTCTGACACCATCTAGGTCTGAGGTGGCTACTTGATGCTTCAGAGCCAAGCTGCCACCCAGAGCCCGACTGGTCGGAGGGGTGCTGCATCTCCCCTGGTTTGATTACACTCTGTCACTGGAGAGGTACCCATGGCAGGTATCAGTTGACATGTGTGCACAAATAAATAACAAACTTTCCCTGTCACAATCTGTCACTCGCTTGGCCTGCTTAATAGATTAAACCTGATAGCGTCACATTGTTTAGATCCTTTTTCTCCTTGACTTCCTGCTAATATTCTAGGGACAGAAACATCCAGCATCTGAATATGTCAAAGACTGCACAGGCATCTTGTGATTTCACATCCTGACTATTTCAAGGTAACAAAACGAGCTTCAACAGTTATTAAGTTATTGAGCATTTTCCCAAACAAATTTTCCTTGACACATTTTATCAACAGCTACATTTTGCAAATATTTAAATTTTACTTATACTTTACCTGTACATGCTCTACTAAGCATCTTTTCTTCAGCTGTTATATTTATCTCTCTCTTTTTTCTCTCTGTCTCTCTCCACACGCACACACACACACCCACACACACACACACCCTTTGTCTTTTTCTGAAGAAGAAATACTTATTTCTTTGGACTGATGGTGTCATAAGTTTCCCGAGTAAAATCCCAGAAATAACTTTAAACTGAACTAGAAAATTTCCAAGTATGTTCAGAAAGTCTCTCTAGCAAAGGAGTTGGTCCAAATACTGCTAATTTTTTGCATCTATAATTTAGGCAGAACCTTTTTACTGGCCACAATTTCTATGATACCCCGAAGTGAAGACCCAGATCTGAAAGTTTCCTCTCATAAAGCTTTTCTTGTAACACTGAAGCTGGCTTTTACATGGTGCTATATCGACAGTTAATGACACAGGTCACAAATCAAGGCAGTATTTTTTGCATATTGGCCAGCTGCCCAATGGACAGACTTTCATTTCACTTCATCCCCAAGCTGTCACAAAGTGGAGCTTTGTGACTGGCCGTTTTCTGATGCAGGTTCCTATTTCTGGTTCTCACTGTTCACAGGCATAGGGCAGTGTTCTGCCATGCATCTCAACCTGAAACTAATGAAAAGAATGAGATCAGAAACCAGCCTCAGTCACTCTTATTGATCCTTGAATCTCGGTGACAGCAGCTCCAGCTCAGAGGGCACATTACTGATATTTTCTGTGATGTTCTTATAGCAATGACAGACTATTGGGGAAGAAACAACCAGGCTGTAGCAAGTGTCCAAGACTCAATGCAGTCTGGATGCACATCAGAATCCGGATCCTAAAACACTAATGGCAGTGATGGATGATTTCTTGATGGTGTGGAGTGGAGGGCAGACATCACTTTTCATCTTTGTTGACCTCTTTGCAACATTTGATGCAGACAGTGATCATGAGAGATTACTGAAGGAAATGGCAAGGCTGCATAATGAATATATCAAAATGGTCTAGTGTGTCTCTGGGTGTATATAGCTCTAATAAGGTGACAGGAAATGTCACGTTTGTCCCCTAACTTCACAAGTATAATTTGTCTTTTTGAACCTATTCGGCATCTACAGACAGATCCTAGAAATGTTGGACTCATCATGAACTTAGTGCAGAAACTACACAGCTCTCATCATGCTTATCTTCACCAGAGAGAGCAGGATGGGGTCAAATGTTGGCCAAAACCAGCTAATGGATGGAGACTAGCTGTGCCTCAATGAAGAATCGTGAATCCACACAAGGCAGAGATTATGCTGAGGGGAATCAAAACAAACCAACAATTAAAATAGCTTTGGGGAGTTTACAGCCTTGTATCTGAAAATATTTTAGTGAATGCAGTTCAATATAACCAAGTAATATCAAAGTGATTTCAAAAAGACCGAATAACCAGTCTGTGTCTCAGTTTTTCCACAAGATCCTGATTCAAGCTGAAGTAGTGCAGAGTAACTTATAAACAGTTTCCTACTTTTTTAGTATTGAAAATTCTCTTTTACTATGACTTGTGAATATTAGACCAGATGAAGAAAGAGAAGGGAAAGAATTGAAGCAAAACAGAACTGGATTTTTAGTTTTTTACATAGCTAAATGAACAAAACTTATAAATTTGCTAACATCTCCATGAGCCTTTATCTGGTTTAGAGTATTTAGAACCTCTAAATTAACTAATTAGTTATGAGATTGTAACAGCAGGTTCCTAGTTTACACAAGGGTCAGAAATGGATACGTTTACCTTTGTATGTGTAAATACATTTAACCTATGAGTTTTACAGGTGATTACTAGTACTGATGGAAAAACGAGTCCAGCTTCAGCTTCTGCATGTTCTCATAAACATTGTTTCCACCCCAGGTTCTCCAGCTTTCCATCTGTGGTATCTCCTTATGCACTCTGTTCATTGTGAAGGATCTCTTCACTTCCAGTGGGTTTCTTTTGTCCTGTTCTCCATCTTCTGACTTTCGTATTAGAGTCCCTCCAGGTTTCCAATGCAGTGTTAGTTTCAGTTCCCAATCTCCTTGACTGAGGCTTTCATATTCTCATTTGTCTCACTGAAAACTTTTCTGTCTTGCTAGTCTGGGTTTCTCTCTCTCAACTGTCTCCCCAGCAACCATTTGGTGAGTTCAGTTACCAAATTTTCCTTACCCAACCTGCTACAATCTCTTGGCACATACACGAGGCTCCAGTTGCGTCTTAAGACCCCTACTGTCAGTTACTCCTTTTGCTACTTCAGTTCAGCTCTGACATCCTCTCCTTTGAAGTAAGGATGCTGATTGTCATGTGTTTTTTTTCCCAGTCTGGTGTTGAGAACACAAAAGAAAAGTATGTCTCTGCATCGTTAACTCATTGTTGTACTGAGTCCTTTGTACTACTGTACTTGCATCTATATGAAAATCATCTCACTGTGTTGGGACTGAAGCTCAGTGCCTGCAGGGAGTGAGTGAGACGGCAAGCCAGAGCTCGGGTTCTGTAGCTCAGCACATAACCCAGCACCTGGGAACAGGCAGTTCAATGTTCAAAAGTTTGAAATCACTTGGCAGCTGAGACAGGACATACCTGTGAGCACTTCTACTTTAGAACAAGGCAAAATCAAACAGGATGGACATTTTCAAAGTGAAAGACTTGCTCAAGGGTCATTTAAAACATCAATTTTAATTCTTCTTTGAAATGACCTTCCTCCTTCTTTCTGTTTTCTTCTTTCCCACTTTGCTCATCAGAAGCAACAGAGATGCAGATGCATCTTTTCCAAACAACAGATGGTAAGACTTTTATCCAAAACACAAATGCCCCAAACTACAATCATGAAATTGTTTGTTATAAGAATTGTTTTAAGCATAGTAAAAAATATCCTTTCCCCCTTCCTTTTCAATATTCCACATTGAAAATTATAGAATGGTTTTGTGTTTCTGTGTGAAAAACAAAATACCAACCTGAGATTGTCAGGGAAAAGTAAGGCATACAAAAGTGATTAGTGATTGAAGATTATTAGCTCCTTGATAACATTATATAAAAATAGTGCTACCATAATATCAATAAAATGTCTGTACTGGGATGAAGGAAGTACAAGAAAAGGTGTAGTGTAAAGAGATGTCAAATAATTGTACTTTTCGTGACAGCTTTCATCAGTAGTGAAACAAGCAGAATGACATAACATGTTTGTCTTGAATTACCCATTCCTGGATCTTATTTTTGCTCAAAATATATTACTCCATAAGTAAAGGTAAAACCCAGATTTTTATCACAAGTACAAAAATTAGTCTAAAACTTTGTGTCACAAGGTGAAATAGTGTTTGAAAATAAACCATAGCTTATTTTTAGTTTTGTGAACAGAAAGTTTTGCAAGATCAGGCAAATTAAATCAGTTGCAGAGAAATAAACCTTTTAGTTATGTTGCATTTCTATAAAATATCATTGTCTAGTAATCAATCAATTAGCAGCAACGGAAGGATTTTATCCAAATTAACACCAGTAGCGATATTACTTTAGTAAGCATGAGCACAACTTTTCATCATAGAATACTCTTTCTGAATATTTTATCATATGGATTTCCATTTATTTTGATGGATTATTTTTTTTAGATGACATTCTCTCTTCACTGTAAATGCTAAAGGTGTCACTTGACTTTAATTCCAAATCACCAATATAGTTAGCAGAACAACATGACCCAAATTAAATGGGAATGCATGACAGATGTGACAAGACATCTTTGCTAAAAATGTTACATGAGAGCAAGTAAATAATACAAAACAAGCGGTAGCACCAGAATAAGATGGTATGGTGTACATATCAATGCATATGGGAGTCTCATATAAGACTCAAGCAAAACTGTTCAAGAAAGAAGCCTGTGGGAAAGTGAAGCTTGGTAAATACTTTTGTAATTGCCAGTTTAGAGAACAATCTAAAGGTCAATTTAAAGAAAAAAGTAGAATATGCATTGATATGGCAACTGAAGATAATCTGTTATAATGCTCAACCTACATTTAAAATAAATTAAAAGTAGTGAAGATAGGTGAAACTCTGTACAGAGAACAGTGCTCTGTAGTCTTCTGTACAACAGAGAACTGGTCTTTCTCTGACATTGAAACAAGCAAAGAAATTCATATGAAAAGGAACTGCTGATGATCATGACAGACAATGATGGACCACAGTATGCATATGATACACATAGAAAAACTATGCTTCATAATGTGTAAGAGCAATCATATTTTTTTTTTCTCTCTAAAGAGAAAACAGTTGGGAGGGGGGGAACCCCAAATAAAAACAAAGACCAGTGTGAAGAAAGTAATTAATATTTAATATGAGAAAATCAAGCAAGTAAAGAATTAATAAATCTTTGTTCTTATTTTGTATTTATTTTTATATTGCACATATTAGGCCATTAAAACAAAAATCATTGGGGGGAATAAAGTGAAGCCATTCCACTCAAGATATATTATGCCACAGATCTGTAGCTGCCTCAGGCCATACTCCTTGTGAATCAACCCCCCCTCCCCACCTCAAAAATACTCATGTAATCAATTCATATCCCACTAAAATGGCTGCAGTCTGCCGGGGAAGAGGTCCTGTTCTCAGGGCAGTGCTACGGCTGCAGCGTGCATCGCACTGTGAGCAGTTCTTACCGCGAGAGCAGCGGACCGGATTTGCCCTGAATGTGCTGCTAGCAAAGAGTGGCACCCTCTTCCTACAGAAATAAGGACAGGAGAGGTTGCGTATCATGTCAGTACTCCAACTTCTAGCACACTCAGTGAGCCCAGCTGCTGCTTGATACGTCTTATAGTCATGCAGCCAGGCAGCTGTCCTGAGAAACTGCCAGCTGTGGAACTGTGTCAAACGTAAACAGCAACTCCTTTACATTCAAGCGATTAATTTACTTCTTCTGTTCGAGTCTCTTCCTTTCATAAATTTTTCCAGGAGAAAATTCCATCATTATTTTCAGAGACAAATGAATTAGGGAAATTATATGACAGAATGAACTCCTTAGAGGTAACTTTTGTTTATAAACCAAAAAAAGTCTCTGTAATATTTCAGCCAGAACATTTCAGGTACCTCCCCACCCCCACCCCCCCCCAGGTACGGTGGGATTGCTGCCGGCTCCCCTGGAGCCATCTCGCCCCAGGCTGAGCCAGCCCCATCCCTCAGCCTCTCCTCACACCACAACTGCCCCAGCCCCGACCAGCTTGGGGGCCCCAGTTTGTCCGTGTCTCTGAAACCATTGTGCACTCTTCTCACTCAGGGTTCCTGTCACCAGCACTTCGTATCCTGACCATTTAAATTTCAAACAATTGCTATTCCAGGAGAACAGTTCAACAACACAACTCTTCTGTGAAATGCAGACAGAATCTGGTTTCTTCTCGTCTGTGTTTGAATAAAAGCAGAATAATTTTAATCTTAACTATATTCATTATTCTGATGAATTTTAAAGCAACCTTAAAGTATTTGTGAATGCTAATTAACTTAATATTTATTTTGATATTTAAGATGATAACTTTGCAACCTAAATGTGCTCTGATCCAGAAGTTGTTCTTTCCCTCTATTACACATAATTGCATATTACTTTGCATTCATGGCAGGTTTGAATAAGAATATTTTAGCAGACCAAGATGAAGAGTAAGGCATGTAAATAGTATCCTCCCTGATATAAACCACCAGACAAATCAGTACAGTTACATAGAGATAAATACCATCCAGCTAGTGAACTGTGAGATAAATTCACTTAAGTTTGGCAAAAGGCTGTGAGATCTTGGGAAAGGAAGTGTTATTTCTGCTTAGGTTTATTTATGTGATTTCATTAAAAAATATACCATCGTTTGATGTGACAGCAGACACTGTAAAAGCAGCAAACAACTTCCCTACACTTTTCACAGCTTGGAATTCAGTCTGGCCATGTCTATGCTGGAAATTTTACTTAGCTGTGTACAAGCTCTTAGACTGTAAAGTCTGAAAACTCAGACAAGAGAAAACTCTCCTGCTGGGAACAAGATCTTGTGAACTTTTCCAGGAAGAAAGCAGAAGGGAAGTGCCAGAGGAGGGTGAGGTACAGCAAGTGAGCTGAGTGTCTCTCAAGTGCTGCTGCCTGGCCAGAGGGCACGGAGGGCTGGTGGTGGCCCTGATCTCCTCCCCAGAAGCCGGCTGCAGGGACGCCGAGCCAGCCTGCCCTCACCCAGATCCGTAGGGCTGAAGGGAATCTGGGTCTCCTCCCTCCCTGCTCCCTGCTTTGGTGGTTCAGGGTAGAAAAGCACTTCCCATTCCACTCAGTGTTAAAATCGAATTGAAGGTGTTTCGGGGTCGAGGCCAGCCGCAACCAAAGTGCAGCTGCTTCTCTCGCTCTGTGGCATCCCATCAGCCACACTGAAGTAATGGAAGGAGAAATTGAAGGCTTTCTGCAAACATTACTCTGGAACCATCACGCATAACTGTGTGTGGCTGAGCTACAGATGTGGTACAATGATGATGTATTGCCAGTTTGGTAAAATTTTGAGTGGTTTGAGAAGACTTCATAAAAAAAAAATAATCAAGCATGGACGTAAAAGTAGCCACTGTTATTCACTATCATACTGTATTTTCACTACAGACCCCAAAAAACCTCTTTCTGTAAAACACAAATTTTACATTTACAAGATATCAGACAATAGAAAAAAGCAATATGTAAAAGTCAAATAACTTCCTTATTTTTTTGAATTATACCATTATTTATATATAAACACTCATATATGGTAGCATCTGATAATCATTCTCTGTTGGTTCTCTTTTTTTAAGGTGAATAGCATTCTTTTCCATTTTTTGATTAATGTGCAATATAAAAAATTATAATAAACAACTTATTACAGTATAAATCTACTCCAGCTGTATTTATGCTGCTTGGCAATGACAGTTTTGATTGTCTTCTCCTTTTAGAATTGGAACAGAGTGCTTGCAATGACAGCTCTGCTATCTAATCTATTCTACCTTTTTTTTTTTTTACCTGTGCACACCAGAGAGCTATACCAGAAAATATTATGACATTTGCAACAATGCTTTCAAGGGAAACAAATTCCTATGGGACAGATATTAAATGTCTTGTGAATATTGGGAAGAAAAGCATTCAGTATGTGTGTTACTCAAAGTGAAATTCATATTGGGCAATGTATATTACTACTGTACTTGGGTTAAAAGATACAGATGGACTTATGTCATTTATCAGTGCAACATTGTAAAATTACTTGCTCTTAAGAGTCTGGAAATTGTCTAAGCAAGGGGAAAAAAAGCAGGTCTGATAAAATCATAAATGTTTTCTCCATCATTGCTGAAACTCTAATTTTCTTGCTTATTGCTTGAGTTGATAAAACAAATAAAAGAAGGAATCTCAGAGAGATTTCTTTAATATGCAAAATGAATTTCAATGTTCTCTCCTGCTGGTATTTTTATGGAAAACCTGACTAGATGCTACACATGGAACAGAAAAATCTGCATTTAGATGGAAATATTATGAAATGCATGATATGGTACAAAGTAAGTCTTTTAATGGAGATAGCAAAGTGTTGCATTATATGGTTGAGTGGAAAGACAGCATGCGTATAGGCTTTTATGTCCAGCTGCCCTGATTTGCCCAAGAGAGCTCACTTTATTTGAATTTGAACCTAATAGGGTGTGTGTGTGTGTGTGTGTGTGTGTGTAAGTCTCACAAAATTCAGCAGAGAAATCATTAGGTTTTTTACCAAGAAAAATATTTAAGACCTGCATGAGTCATCACTGTAAACAATGATGTTTTGGACTTGTATGGCAATTTTTTCAAATTAAGTGTTTTACAATCAAGAATTAAGCCTTTCAGTACTGTCTCTGTTATATAGATAAAGTGGTGTAACCATGATTAAATTTATACCCATAGGTTTTAATAACTATTTTAAAGTCACTGCAGTAGCTGATTAGGTTTGAACGTCCCTCTGGAGACATGATTTGCCACAATTTCTTTTTTGTTTGGTTTTGTTAAATGCAGCAAAGAAAGTAAAATCATTGGGCAAACTGGTGATTTATAACTATGACTCATTAAAAGCAAATTAAATAATAAAAAACCCCACAGTACCTAGTATAAGAAGTTAAATTTCTTTGTTGTAGACAGTAGATAAAATATTTCTCTTACATAAAAATTGGGAATTGTATTCTGAGTATTCACAATTTTTGATTGAGTAAAACTAATGGAAAGTGATTCTTTTACAAGATGACACCTTATCTGAGAAACCAGTATTTTTAAGCTCTCGAATTACATCACTCTTGTGATGATATGGAACCAAAATTGTAACTCATGTCAATGGATGGAGATCCTTGAACTAATCACAATTTTTGGCCACAATTATATCTGCTTCAAGAAAATGTTAAGAAGACAGACAAAAATGGAGCACCAATAAATAAAGCAAATAAACTGAAAGCATAGGACAATATAGAAAACAAGGAAGTTTTCTTTGAAAATTTATTTTAGGCAGCACTTTTATGTGTGTATTTGAATGAGTTACTTGGGTATTTTAAAAAAACTGCAGGATCAGGATCTTATACTGAAAGAATTTTGTACCCCAAGTTGTGACCTCCTTTATGATGCGAAAACAGGACTCTGGTCCTGGCTGTCCTGTGTAATCTGTAGCATGATGATGCTGGTGGCAGTGATGATTATGGAGTACACTCTTACCAGCTTACTAATGCTTTCTTTAGAACATTTTTCTGCTGGGAGTGGAGGGGAACGTAAAAAACCTAGAAAGATATTTCTGAAATATAGGTGGTTTTTTTACTGAATATTTAAAAGCTTTAAAAAGCAAACTTTGTATGTATATTTAACTCTCTGATTTCTCTACATATTACATGTGCTTTTTTTTAATTAATTATAAATTCTTCAAAACAAAGGAAAAATCCAAATTTATCCTTCTTAGCCACAAGAACAGCATCCAACCTTTACTAGAAATTCTGAGAATTATAAAATTAAAATCTTAATTAGTAGGATTAGTAATATCAATAAACCACTGTGGAATCATTTATAATTTGGGGAGGCGGGGGGGTGTTGGGTGGAGGGGATAGTGAAATCCCCTCATATTTCCAGAAAAGTGAAAATACTGGCTCTGTTCTGACAAACACAAAGGTTACCTCCCCCCCTTCCCCTGCCAGACCTGCTTCTAGTATTATTGATGCTTAACCCATGAATGCCCTTGAATACATATGCCAGATTCCTGCCTCGCATTACCGTGCTGCGGACTGCAATACCGTTGCAAAGGGGATACATTTTCTCCCATAACTTTTATCAAAATGACAAAGAGTGACCTTAGGATGTTTCTGTATGTCCTACTGTTCTTTCTATAACATTTAAAATAATGGGGACACACTAAGCGGCACGGCCTCAGGCATGCTGAGGCTCTAACTCTCTGGGGGTTAATGGATGACTGTTTTTAGTTGAGTAATCAAATATAATACTATACTGCAGAACTCCTATAAAGGCACATACATGCAGACTAATGGCTGTTACTCTAATATGCTTTCAACCTTGAAGACACTTTAAAGACATTGCTTGTCATTTCAACATTATATTGTTGCAGTCTAAGAAATACATTTCACTTTTCTTCTACATGGTTTGGTGAAACAGAGAACAATTGTGACTTCTTTTCTGATTCAAACAAAGAACTGCTCTAATCCAATCTTCAGATGCAATGCTACTGTCAAAAATGCAGTGCTGCTGTCAAAAAAGGCAGAGCGTTAGTAACCAGAAGTATAACCTCAAAGATCGCAATGACACTAATATGAAATTCAATACAAATTAATTAAAAAAAACCCAAAACAAAACCAAAACCAAAAACAAACCACATTTTGTCATACTTACTGTGAAATAAATTAAACTGTATGTTTTCAATTGGATTCTGTTGAAAAAGTTTAGCAAGGTTCCAGGTAGGAATTTCTTGGAGATGAAGCTGGGGGGGATGGGGGTGGTGGAAGAAAAGTATCAAAATTTTTAGATCTGTTTTGAAATCTCCAGTTACAGAAGAGAATCAGATAGGGAATGTAGATTCTTCATTTGGACTCCTTGTACCACAAAGCTACTGGAACACAGATGTTTTACCATTTTTAATTTAAATAATTCTGTGGGTTTAGTTTATTTTCCTCTTTTTTTTTTT
>VXBL01005872.1:229980-310735 GCA_013400195.1 Aramus guarauna
AAAAAAAAAAAAAAAAAAAAAAAAAGGAAAAACCAGTTCCAAGATTCTACCTTTGTGTAGAAGCTGAATAAGGATGTTTGGGAAAAACTGTTGCATGATAGAAGATGGAACAGACTGGAATTCTGCAGCTTGGGAAAGGTGAAGCAGAATGCAGTATAGACATATAGACTCATAAAATGAGAAAATGCATTGAGGAAAAGAGCAAGAACTACGCAATACTGAGTGCAGTTTTGTGTCAGGTAGCAGGTTCAAATCCCCCCAAAATATGGACACATCTTCATGCATTTAGTTAAACTGTGAAACTCTTCACTACAGGCAACCACAGATGCTTAAATTTATCTACCTTCAGAAAGGATTTAACATGTAAATCAAGGTTCCCAAGAGATAGCCTGTCTTGAATTTTGTGTGGGGGGGGGTTGTTTGTTTGTTTGTTTGGGTTTTTTTAATGTAGGAATGTCTTACCCATATTGTTCCACCAGTGCATGTGTATTTCTAAGGTGAGTAGTAAGAGTAACCATTACTACAAAAATGTTTCTAGATGTGAATACCAGACCCTCTTCCTTCTGGTCTTTTGTCATTTCTTCACTTGGATTACAAAAAAAATACCAACTTTACAGAAAATGTCATGTTAGACATTGTTTATCCATCACTTCATGTGTATTTAGAATGCATGTTACAATGTTGTTTTAAAAAAAGCAGAAAATAAAAACAAAGCATCATTAAAATACTGACTAAGTGGAATTACCAAAAGACTCAGCTGTCCAGTCTTATGAGTGAAACCAAGATAGATAACTTTCCCGGTAAAAGTCTGAGAACTTCACAAACTAGGCCAATGCTCTGCATTGCCTGAAAAACCCAGCTGACTGTCTGCGACTAGAAGTGATCATCTCAGATTTTCCCCATTCGACTTCCAGAAATAATTATTTTTAGTGTCAACTTTGAAATTTGTTGGTTACTTGCTATATTCATTTGATAATTTCACATATTGATTTATTAACTCACTCTTAATTATGACCTTGATTGGATCATTGTATCATTCTATCATTAATTAGCTTTTTAAAGTTGTCATAAATTAGTTCAGTAAAATACTTGCTTAAGTATATAGTGGTTTACTCATCTTTTAAAAAACAAAATCCATTAAAAAATACCTTGTATTCATTCAATTGTATTACACCTTGGGTCATGAACTCTGAGGATAAAGTCAATGATAATTAAGAAATTAGCTAACCCATTTTCCTGTGCTTGCAAATCGGTACCTAAGAAAACCTTAGTTTTACGATCTTTGTGGCTCCTTGTATCATGGATTATGTTGCAAGCAGGCTAATAATTTCCAGAAAATCTTGGAAACTGCAGTAATGTCAGTACTCTTATGACCAAAATAATATTAAACTGTTCTGGTATGGAATGAGAGAAAATGCCACTTCCCAAGTAATGAAGAAAAAAAATCCAAGAAAGGAGTTATAATCCACTTCGCTTTGTATACAGGTAGAGGTTACAAGATCATCAACCTATCTATTATTTTTTTACTTCATTAAAATTATAGAAATCTGAATAATACAGATTGTTCTTTTCCAGTTCTTTCCAAAGCTATTGTGCAAATGCTGCTGCAGTACAACTGTTATTTCTCCTCTCACAGGTATCAGACACAGATCTTTTATGTAAAACCATTCAGACATTTTGTGAAGAATCAGTTGTAAAATGCTAATCAAATGTGAAATGTTCACAGAATGTGGCAACAGTAATGACATTTCAAAATTAAAGATATATTTTTAAGAAAGTATTTGAATAAAGGAAAATGTTTCTTTTCAATCTATTTGGAAAAATAGTTTTTAACCTCTTAGTTTATATAGCATACAATTTTTGCATTAAAATAACAATAAAACATAGATATAATTCAATTTTAAGACATACTAATCTCTGCTTTTATGCACAACTAGCTTATGATATTTGTGGGTTAAAACTACACTGAGAATACAGAGTACTAATATCCCTTTCTTTCCAGTTACTCAATTTGTTTCTAGTATTGAATGAATATAATTTCTTGTAAGTAAAGAAGTGAACACCTTTTGGAAGTATAATCGCAAGTGGAGAAACTTGTATTTCAGTACTCTCTAAGAGAAGAAGATAAAATCCCAGTTCCTCCATATTTTTGTTTCCTGTGATATCACCTTTAGAATGATTTTTCCTGCAGAACTGTACTATAAAAAAATGTTTTCCCTTAATGCTTTGGACCTATTAAGTTTTTCACAGTAAAGTCAAATCTTACTAAACTTGATCCTAGATAAGGTCACAGGAATCAGGAGAAAAAAAACCAAAATTGTCAGAAACAGAAGTTTACACCCTGGCACAACTAGAAAGTTGATTGTGAAAAAAGACATCGCCCACTTCCAGTGCAGAAAAAGCCTGCACAATGAGTGTCCGTGGTAAAACTGAAGGAAATTTCTGCTCAGGATGAGTTTTACATTACAGATGAGATGAATAAATAAAGATATACTTCATTCAAATTCAACTACTTCTTCTTTATTTTAAGAAATGCCTTTGTCTGCATTTCTTAACCTGTAAATATTTTCCAGTGCATTAGAAATGTTTAGACTATTAATTTTCACATTACTGTCATGAGATCCAAGAGCTCAGGTCTTCAATGTTTTAGCAGTGCTTTTTACACTGTCTCAATAGCTAATAATTTCACAATGGACTTTTCTGTCCTCATCCAAGTTTTTCAGAAATTACTTTTGACAAGGATCACTTTGCGATACATGTAATATTACCCATTTAACCTTCACAGAATCAGCAGGGTTTAAGTGTTTAATTAGTGGTCTCATTATCTGCAAGGAGTTATTCCTGCTAAAAGCCAAACTTAACTTTTCTCTTAAAAAGAGGAGTATTTTCACAAATTGTAGATTGACATATTCCAAAGTTTCAGAATGTCTCCCTCAAGATTCTCTGTCTGTTTTCTACTGGGTGACTTTTTTTTTCAATGTCAGAGTAACACACTTGATTTTAGTTCTCACTTTTTTCATTCCCATTGCCTTTACATATCTTTCATGAGTCCTATGGAAAAATCTATTTAAATGTTTATAATCTATTGTATTTGCAACACTTCAGGATAAAGCTAATATTTTCAATACTTTTTGAAAACACCTTTAAAACTGCTTTTAGTGTTTTCATGTACTGTATCACAATCCTGTCATGCATTTGGAGAAATGAAAAAGATATTACACATTTGATGGAATCATCCAAAATAGAACATTTCAACTATGATACAGACATTCAAATTGAATATCTCTAGAAGGAATTCTAGAAGAAATAGTTTGATGGCAAAAAAAAAAAATTATAAAGGTAATTAAAAAAGAAGTGTACTTCCCTTTGCAATAGAAGCTTAGCTTTTGGTAGTAAAAAGGTGTCAAGGATTTCGGGCTGCCTCTTGTTATGCATCAGATTGCAATTTCCCTAAATTAAGACTTGAAAATTATCACTTGTAATCTCTTGTGCACTCAAAAATTTTTTAGATTTCTAAAATTAGAAGTTCATAGCATTAATAATTGCATAATATTTATGAGCACCACAGCCCTATTGTGCTACCCAAATACATGCAGTCACTGACACTAGCAGTTTGCATTCTAAATAAACCATGTGGGCAAATATTTTTCTTTTCACTTATCCTTTACAAACAGTACTGACAATTTAGGGAATTAAGTAGACATTTATGGTATTTGAGAATATAATTGCACTATTTAACATTCACCAGAAAGCAGCTGTCATTATTCCTGGGGGAAAGCCAATCATGGGTATGATTACAAAGAAGCTGTGAGAACTGACTTAATTGAAAAAACAGGAGGGTTTCTAGGTAAGAGCAGGGGAAAAATGTGATAAATTAGTTTTCTTGAGACTTCACGAAGAATGAAACTGGGAAAGTCAGTATACACTCTAAGCTATGCATTTCCAGCATTAAATTTAAAAGAGAAAAGATTTTCCACTTACATTTTCCAAAGAAATGTCAACAAAGTTTATTTATACTTGATAGTTTATTAAAAAAGAAATAAAAAAGGAAAATATTTAACTACATTCAAAACCACCCAGGACATTGAACCAGTAAATGTATCAAAGGTTCCTCCTCCAAACCCTCAGCACAATAAAGAATCCCATGAACAAATTTACCAGGAATTTGAAGAATATTCCAAATTTCCTGTCTTGGTGGGGGAAAAAAAAAATAAAAAAAAAATCTTCAAGTTCACTCTTTGTTTGATATGAAAATACTGAAATACTTACCATTTTGCTTTATTTGAACTTTATCTTTTTAATTAAGACTTTTAAAAAATGGCTATTTTATCTTTACATCATTTTTCTTATGTATTTAACATATTAATTAGAAGAAATATAACTTCAGTCTTCACAAATGAGGGCATTTACCTTTAAAATATCATAAATTCAATCCTTATACCTTTGAAATCTGGTCAATATTCATTTATTGACTTTTCTACTCAAATTTTGGATCCAGCAAAATGGAAAACTGAATGCTCACTATTCAGCTGGATATTGGATCTCATTTTCCATTTCCCTGTTGCAATGTTGCAATGTTTTCCCAATCTTTCAAGTCTGCGTTATTCTAGAAAACACCGCTTGGTATTTTTTTTCTAAATAAAAGCATGAAAACTGTCTCCCAGCCTCCAGAGTTAATAAGGAACAGCTGCTGTGGCTGAAAAAAGAACAGAGTAGTAGGGAAGGTTCAAAGGGAAGCCTCTTATTTATGACTTCCTTTACCATTTTATAGCACAGAGATAAGAACTTTGATTATCCTTTCTACTCTTAACTATGTATAACATTGCACTGGTCAGAAGATGGTGACTACAGAGTATGCAGGAACCAGGGTATGGAGTGTTCTTTGATGGCTCTGATTTGTCCAATCTCCATTGCAAATTCAAGACTGGGAGATGATCAAAAGAAATTATATATGGTCTCAGAGATCAGCCTTGAGGAGCTGTCTCCAGTTGGGGTCCTTACAAGATCTCATGCACATTTTGGGCCTGAATGACTTTTTAGAAACTTAGAATCAAAATGCCTTCAGAAAGTGGCAGTTTTCTATTTGTCCACTTGCAAAAAACATGACTTAATTATTATTATGACTACTTTTTTGACTCAAGCATTATATTGTCTTTGAATATGGAATATAGGCACAAGAAGAGAGAAAAATTACCAGAGATACCCATCTTCACTGTAAATTAATATTCATCTCTTTCTCAGTTCCTGGCTTGGGTAGACACAATAACGCACTCCTGAAGTCTTGGTGACAATATGGAGAAAAAGAAAGGAAATCCAGGACTGGGGGTTTATAGGACATTAGCTGCAAATAACCTCCTTTTAATGATACTAGCTAGAGACTAGATATGATCTGAACAACAGGTGGTCTCCGGAACTCCTTGTTTTTGTAAGACATATTCATGTCTGATCTTTGCTTGAAATGCTGTGCTCAGTGTTAAGATAAAAAAGAGCAGAAAACAATGGTTTTTGTCAAAAAGCTGCAGATGTTATTACCTTCTTTTCTTCTTCCTTTTTTTTTTTTTTCCTAAAGAAGGGATCAATCTGTTGATATAAAAGCTTCAAAACAGTTAATCTTAAAAACTGAAAAACATTTTATTTGTTAATGAAAATTTTGCCTGTTACAAATTTTCTTTGTTTATAGTAAGTTAAAGTTAAGATTCCCCTGTGTGTATTTTTCCAAGACAAGCAGTAGGTGTGAGGCATGCTGAAGTCCTAGCTTAGTATTTAAAAATGTGTTTTGTTTTGTTTTTCTATTAAGGAAAAGTAAATCTCACTTTTGAAGAGTATTTTGAAAACGAATAAAGAGTGTGTGTGTGTGCGCGCGCGCGTGTGTGTGCGTGTGTGTGTGTGTGTGAGAGAGAGAGAGAGAGAGAATGTTCTTATCTTCCAGCTAAATTCCGTATTGCCAGATCTAATAATAAAGGGGGGAGGAGTCACTCCATCCTGTATAATGCACTTTGGTAGTCTTTAAAGACTGAGCAATTTTGAATCCAGCTGAGAGCCCCATTGCCTAATTCAGAATAAATGAATTTTCAAATAGTATAATCTTATGTATTTACTACTTCAGACTATTAGAGTTGTCTATTATTAGGGTAGTTAGAGTACCGTATTAATTTTACTTTTTGTTACTTTATTCTTTAAAGTAAACTTTACTGAAAGTTCATCCTGTTCCTGGGTAATTTAAAACAGAGAACTTTGTTTATAAGAATAGTAGGAATTAGCTAAAATATAGCTGCTTTTCCATGAAAAATTTCAGTTTAGTGATGTTACTGAATCTAATTAATTTTAATCATATGACAGTCATGTCTTTGAGAAGATCACCTTTTTTTTTTTTCAGAAACTAATTTCAAGACTGTTTTCTAATAATCTAAGAGCTGGAAGATGAAAATGCAGAACGATGTCACCATAAATTGCCAAATTCTCATAAATCTAGTGCATTTATTTCTTGCTCTTGAGCTGTCAGAGAAAAAATATGTAACTTGTAGTAGCTTCCAAAACCTGGTACTTCAAGTCATGTAATTAAATAAATTTGGAGGAAATAATTAAACATTCTGTAGCTCTTGAAATTTTGAAATTTAAAGTTATTTTTTTTCTTTTCTTCCCATAGTTTTACTTTCTGTTTTATCTCAGATTAGGAATTTTTCATTTAAAATTTTTCATAGTAGTGTGCTATTCAGGAAAACAAAACAAAACCCCAAAACAAACCAATAACCAACAACGAACCTACAAAATCTCAAGATATTGAGGTAGATACTCCTGTATCGAGTGTACAAGTAATTTCAACTAGTTAGGGAAGGATTACTACACTTTTAGTCTACCGTTCTGAATAAGTAGAAACAAGACAGGAATCATACTTCCTGAAATGCATATGATGGCAGAAATATTGCTAGTGGAAAAGAGGAAATGAATTTACCATTCCTGTTCTATAGCAATACTTCCCTTTTATTTTGGAGTTTTCTGTTCTTTTGCATGTCAACCTCAAGACGTACTGCAAGTGGTGTAGCCACTTGCTAGCATCCTAGCACCTAAGTTGTTGTTTTGGAAACCTCTTCCAGTCATACCTTCAGGCTCATTATTCAGCTTGGGGTTGCAACAATGTCTGCTCTAAAAAAGTCTTCAGTGAAGCTTGTTTAAAATAATTACTTTTATTTGTTGAAAATCATGACCCTACCCAAACTACCAACACTTTACTTTCAGCAATCCAAGTGCGCCTATATGTTGGAGTCTGAATGTGAGCTGGATATCATAGCCAAATGGAAATATGTGCTGGTTTTGGCTAGGATAGAGTTAATTTTCTTCATAGTGGCTAGTATAGGGCTATGTTTTGGATTTGTGCTGAAAACAGTGTTGATAACACAGAGATGTTTTCATTACTGCTGAGCAGTGCTCACACAGAGCCAAGGCCTTTTCTGCTTCTCACACCACTGCACCAGCAAGTAGGTTGGGGGTGCACAAGAAGTTGGGAGGGGACACAGCCAGGACAACTGACCCCAAATGACCAAAGGGATATTTCATACCATATGACATCATGCTCAGTTTATAAAGCTGGGGGAAGAAGAAGGAAGGGGCGGGGGGACACGTTTGGAGTGATGGAATTTGTCTTTCCAAGTAACTGCTACGAGTGATGGAGCTCTGCTTTCCTGGAGATGGCTGAACACCTGCCTGCCCATGGGAAGTGGGGAATGAATTCCTTGTTTTCCTTTGCTTGTGTGTGTGGCTTTTGCTTTACATATTAAACTGTCTTTATCTCAACCCATGAGTTTTCTCACTTCTACTCTTCTGATTCTCTCTCCCATCCTGCCAGGGGAAGAGTGAGCAAGTGGCTGTGTGGTGCTTAGCTGCCAGCTGGGGCAAAGCAATAACAAAGTCTAATCAATGAAGTTCACTGAGTCTACATTCCTACTCACTTCACCCTGAAGTAGAAGACAATCTCTGGTTAAATGAGTATCTGTAGATTCCATATACTATAATGTGATTCTAGACAAATGCACACTTTCATTTAGCCATCTTGATGTATTATTGCATCTGAGTTCTTATGATCAATTGGATTATCCAAATGTAGACATCTAGTGCCATTTGAGATGTCACACAATATCTGAGACACCTACATGAGACTGGCAGATCTAACATTGTCTTTAGAAGACTTCTATGCTTTTGCTTTGGCATGTGAAAGGCAAGTGCTGTACACTGAAGAATCTTAGTGGGTTTTTATGCCCAATTCTAACCATATCTTTACAGTAATTTATTGTGAACATTTATTATAGTGCTCTTTCCCCCTTCTTTACTGAAGAGAATTGTAAGATAAAGTTTTCTGATGTGAAACTAACAAGTAACACAACAAAGAATCTATCCTTTACTCTAGCCCCAGTGAAGTCTCTCTCATTACCCTGTAAGGTTATATAAATATTTGGATTTAAAAGAATTAAAATACTTAATAGAACTGTGATCTTTTCCTATGGGAAACACAGAATTAAATTCAGAAGTTATGCACAGAGTAAATTATATTTTTATCCTCACTAGACAGAAAATAAAATAAGTTGAAGAATATTTATGTTATTTCTAGATTTTTGTTCATATCCTAGAAGTGTTAATTTGAAGCGTCAAGTGCTGCAGGAAGTGTACAGCTGATACTTTTGATATCTAAGTCTACAGTTTAGTCAGATTCAAATCTTTCCTACATCCACTGATGTGCACATTTCATACATAATTTCAAATGGGGATTCATAGTCTATATATTTCATCTAAAGAACATGGTTCATACAATGAAATAATGAACTGTAGCTAAGAACCTTTACCTGGAAAAGTTAGAGCACTAGAGAATCATGTCAAAGTTGATACACATTCAGCTCCTCTGAGAATACTTGCTTGGAAAATACTGTACACTAAATGTTAGTGTACTGTTAAAGAATGAGGATCTGGAGAAATGAGAAATTTTCAATCTTGCTTTTTTAAGTTGTTCTCTTTTGAGTAAATTACTCAACTAGTAACTGAGGAAGTGACTGAGATACAGTCTGTCTAATTACTGGCCTATACTTGGTTTCTAGACCAATGAACAATTAATGATTACACGTGCATGAATAGCTTTAACAAAGCAAACTAAGAGTGACTCAGAATAATTTATAGGACATTTTCCTGAGAATTGAGAAACACAAAACTTCCAGCAGAGACAAATTTTGAATCATTGCTTCTCACATCCCATGCAAGTGCTGGATGTATTGGCAAGACATTGTTTGTAGGTAGATGTAATGAGCACCAATTGTTAGAGAAGGTATAAGAAGCAACCTGAGGTTTGGTGGTGCAGTCTGAGCAGCCAAGGTTAGAATGATATCTCTGGGAGTGATGTTTCCCTTGTATAGGCATAGGAAATAGCATCAGTTTTAGCCTAGCTTCTTTCTTCTCCATGCCATATACTCTTTGTGTTAAAACACAACATTTGGTATCATCTATGCTCTATTCTAATAAAGGCTTTAGTTCTACTTGTAAATTGTACACCTAACTTTTACTGATAAATTAACACTGCTAGGTGTCTATCTCAAGTGTGTGTGTCCTGATGCACAGAGCGTAGGGAACAGACAGGAGGACTTAGAGGTCTCCATGAGGTTGTTGGGCTACTAGTCTTATTGGAATGACACTATCTCTAGTAACATCCTCATAGACAAACTGAATGAAGTACAGCCTATACAAGCAGACAAAGAGGTGGATTTAAAACTGGCTGAACTGCCAGGCTTAGAGGGTTGTGATCATGAAGTCCAGCCAGAGGCCAGTCATTAGTGGGGCACCCCAGGGGTCAATACTGGGGCAAGCACTGTTGAACATTATCATTAGTGATCTAGATGATGCAACAGAGCATAATCTCAGCAAGTTTGTGATGATACAAAACTGGTAGGAGTGGCTGATGCACCGGATGGTTGTGCTGCCAGAGGACAGGTTGGAGAAATGAGCAAAGAGTAATCTCAAAAAATTCAATAAAACAGAAATTCAAAGCCCCGCATCTGTGGAGGAATAACTCAATCGATCAGTAATATTTTGGGGGATGACCAGCTGGAAAGCAGCTTTGAGGAAAAGCCCCTGGGAGTCCTCGTGGTCATAAAATTGAACAAAAGCCATCAATGTACATTTGCCACCAAGAAGGCCAACACTGTCCTGGGCTGTAATAGAAAGGGCACCGTTAGCAGGTCAGGAGAGGTAATCCTGGTGAGACACACCTGGACTGCTGTGCCCAGTCCTGGGCTTCCCAGTGCAAGAGAGTCATGGACATATTGGAGTGAGCCCAGCAAAGGGCCATGAAGATGATTAAGGCATTGGAGCATCTATTATACTAGGAGAGGCTGTGAGAGCGGAGACTGTTGAAGATGAAGCTCAGAGACATGTTTATCAATACCTCACAGGAGAAAATGAAAAGGATGGAGCCAGACTATTCTTGGTGGTATCCAGTGAAAGGAAAATAGGCCATAGGCAAAAAAGGAAAGACAAGAAATTCCCTTTAAACAAATGAAAGACTTTTTTACTGTGAGGATGGTCAAACACTGGAACAGGTTACCCAGGGAAATTATGGAGTTTCCATCCTGGGAGGTGCTCAAAACCCCACTGGACATAGGTCTGAGAAGCCTGTTGTTGCTGGCCCTGCTATGAACAGGGAGTTTGAGCAGGTACCAGATGATACACAGAGGTCTTTCTAACAGTAGCCATCCTGTGATTCTCTAATTGTCTAACTTCTGTCCTTCCACCATTACAGCTAAAGAAAATACCATTAACTATTGTGACATACTAGAGATTGAAGAGAACATGCTGAGCAATGTTTCTTCCTCTGAAAAGTGTGAAAGAAATGTTCTTTTAAAAGTGTTTAATTCTAAGATATGGCTCTTAATTTAAAGTTGAGCTGAGCTACTTTGTTGTTAGGTAACTGTCCATCTTCGAGGGACAGATAAGACACAGAAAGTTCTACTCAGTCTAAACTCTGTTGAGTTTATTTGACTCTAGGGCCAACATTTTGGCTTTTTTGAATCCGTTGCTTGGGACACTAATTAGGTTAGGTGAGAAACTGAAGGTCATGAATTGTAAATTGTCAACAAAAATTTTGAAGTTTTGGTGAGATATCACCAAATGAATCAGTGGTAAAGCTTACAAAGACAAAAAAAGTGAGAATCTCCTTTTAAAATGTGCTAATGTATTTCAGAGATAGATGCATTTGTTAATCTAAAATGTTATTTCAGACACTGGAGGATGCAATATATTTGGAAAAACAAGGTATTAATTTTCAGTTGTTCTGGTGCAACTCTAGCTTGCTAGATTAACATATAGTAGAGATAGGAGATGATCTCAGATCAAAGTTTAGATCTTGCAAAGTGGAATAGCATTCACTTTTCTTTCAATAAGAGCCTAAATATGACATTGAAGAAAGACTATTTCTGATACTGACTGGTTCTATGTAGTTCATTACACTATATATGGTTCCAAAGAATGCAAACACATACTATCTTAACAAGTCAGAATAGAATGGCATGCTAAAATCCTCCTCACTTTAAATTTAATCTTCACATGTTAAAGACAAAAAATCCAACACCAAAATATCCATTGCTTTTCTGATTGGGGTATAATTGTAAAAAAAGCTAAGCAAACCCATGTGACAACATAAATTTGAACAGGATCAGCACATAATTCCAAATTTGAAATTTGTATTCTGTACAGAAATATTATATTCTAAACATGTTCTACTAGGGAGGAAATAGTGGATTTATGATTTTGACTAACTATGGGAAATAATATTAAATCCATATCCATGCAATCAGTTGCATGAACTAACAGAGGAGTTAGAGATGTAATATACTGCTGTGCATATTAGTCATCAATTCTGAGGCAATTTTTTCATTCAGTGGAATTATCTATAATCATGTCTTTAGATTCTAAAGGAATCTAATGTTCTTTTGCTGGTTATTGGAAAATGTCACTTTTTGCATCCATATAGTTTTGTCAATTTGTAAATTTTCTTGTTCTAGCAGGTGCATGCCTATCATATCTCAATAATTTCCCTTAATCTTCCTGAAAGAATATAGCTTCTTATTTCACTTTCAGTTTTTGAGGTGTAACCTTAAGAGCACTAATAGTAACTCTGTGGTTTAAATAGTGAGTATAAACTAGTCTTTATGTGTTTTCTTTTATATGAGTTCTTGCGTGTTGAGCTTGTGAGAAAAATTTAGATGTGGTGTTGTTTTGTATTAATGACAATCTTTCTTTTCAGCATAAGCATGGATAAATCCAAGAAGAAATTAATTTTTGTAGGTGTTCTTTTACATTATTTACCTTTTATTTAATAAACAATTATTTTCACTGAATCAGTAAGCTTCTAAAAATGATTAGTAGCTTGCAAAGAGATATATTTCATTCATTTGTTCATGTAGCAAGTTCAGGGTCATAGGTGACATACTTGTTACATGGAAATTTCATTTATATCTTGCTTCTTTTTTTATGGGGGAGAAAAACCCAAACAAACAGAAAAACTCCTGACAAATGATACAGATGCTCCAGAACATATTTGCTTAAGAAAGGTATTTCTTCTGGGTTATGTGGATGCTGAACACACACACCTTTTGTTACTTAAACATACATTATCACTGCGAGGCCTCTGGCATAGGATATCCTTTATATAATTACATATGTAATTATACCACTTTTCACATCAAAATTCTTCATTTTTTTTCCAACCTACACTTTAATATAAAACTCATTAGATGTAGCTAGACATCATGCTGATATCAATGGGTATTTCATGTAGACAGGAATGCAGTCAGCGACTAGAAAATAAGTCCTGTTTGTTAAGGATTTTTTTCTAACTTGGAGAGGCTGTAAGCTTCCGAGTGGCATTTCAAAGTATAATGCTAGTTTTATGTGGTTTCTTAATAATTTTACTTCCATCCATCATTTTTGCATTGATATTGTTTATTGTTTCTATTGCATTCCTTTATGCACAGTTTTAGCTTATTGTTGCAAAGAACATTGCCCTGAAAACCGCATTCAATTATTATTTAAATATACTCTTCTATTTCCCAGGTGTATTCAAGAATTCACTGTTCCTTGGGAGAAATAACCCTTATTGTGGTGTTCCTTAATGGACAGAAGGGAGAGGTTACATTTATTCCATGCTTCTAGTCTTCTGCAGCTCAGATACAATACCATCATAAACATTTTTCAATTAATCGTCTTTTGTTAGCCAGCATGTCCAACTTCCAGGCTTTCTCTATCCAGCTATTTCCTACCCAAGTAACATTCCTGCCTTGTCTTATTAACATGGCTTTTGATTATAAATTGAACTCCCCTTTTTTTTGCTGAGTCAGTTAATGGTATTGCTGGTCCTTTTTGCTCATCCAGTAGATTCTGTCATTCATTGAATCATAGAATCATAGAATGGCATGGGTTTAAAGGCACCTCTGGTCTAGTTCCACCTCTCCTGCCATGGGCAGGAACATCTCTCGCTAGATTAGGTTGCTCAGAGCTCCATCCAGCCTGACCTTGGACACATCCAGGGAGGGGGCATCCATAGCTTCTCTGGGCAACCTGTTAAAGTGTCTCACCATCCTAGCCATAAAAAATTTCTTACTTATGTCTAATCTAAATCTACACTCTTTCAATTTAAAGCCATTGCTACTTGTCCTGTCTCTACAGGCCTTGGTAAAAAGTCTTTCTCCATTTTTTGTATAAGCCCCCTTTATATATCAAAACACCACAATTAGGTCTCCCTGGAGCCTTCTCTTCTCCAGGCTGAACAACCCCAACTCTCTCAGCTTTTCTTCATAGGAGAGGTGTTGCAGCCCTCTGATCTTTTCTGTGGCGAGATATCATATACCAGTCTATTTCTTATTATTTAGCTTAAAACAAATTTCTTTCTGTGTTTCACTGCACCTTCTTTATAACCATTTTTCCTTCCAATCTCACCCATCTAATTTTAGTTTCAGTTCTGAAAGAAAACCTATTCTTTAATTCTTTAAAGTTAGAGCTTCAGCCTTCATCACCATCCTTTATAGAAATACACAAGCACACACCAAGCAGCAGATTTTGCAAGACAAATGACTGAATACAAAAGGGTCAGAGAGGGCTTTTAAGAGCTTTCAGAGCACATTTGAAGGAGAATGATGACAATTACTTTTTTTAAAAAAAATATATACAGGCATTTCTATGGTGCTCAGCAGTACAGCATACCCTCCAAAAGCACTGATTAATCTATTCTCATGGCAACCATACAAATGAACGAAATGTTAGACTTTCCATTTACAAATGGGCATTTGAGTCCAAGATGAACTCACTGAAGTCAGGAGGCTGCTACTTTTCTTTGGTCAGTTTGCAATCGGTTGTTGAAATTCAGAATAGCAGAATATGCAGCATCCTGCTGTCAGTCTTTGGCAGCTATCAGCGGTCCACAGCTGAGGATGCTGGCAAATGCCAAAGCAAGTACTTTCATCCACAGGTGGATGACATATCCAGAATGACCAATCAGTTTTTCATTTGGACTAGTGCAATTTTGCCTCAGCTCCCAGACCAAGAGTTACAATGAACCAGAAGTCAGCCCAGTGTCTTACCAACAAATGCTATGTTTGATTTTGTCATTTTAGCAGCAGGTTGTGTTTCCAGCCTACAGAGAACAAACACAAGAGATGAATCCAGGGTTTGAGCATGTCTTTTCTTGTATATTACAGCTGACAGCCTTCTCTATCCTTTTCTATCCCTTCAAATGAAGTTATAGATTTTATTATGGAACAGCAATGGCCCTAGTTCAGCAAAGATTAGCATTTGCCTAGGTTTAAAATGAATGATCTAATTGAAATCAAGGGGGATATTCATTTATTTTATGTGTTTAATCAGCTAGCTGAAGCGAAGCCTAAATTAATGAATGTGACCTGTGATTCGCAAGGCATTTGGATGCTGAATATGCAATGCCAAGCACAGATTTGCAGGGCAGACCATGAAGGTTTTTGCTTTCATGCTAGACCCATCTCCCCTGCTGTGGTGCTGGCATCACTCAGTCCACTCAGCACATCCCTGCAGTTTCTGGCTCCACAGAGAATCTCTGGTGCTGTACTGGGAGTTGAAATAGTGCCAGCACTGTGGCAGGAGAGAAGGACAGCAGCCTCGAAGCCAGAAGGGCTGCGGGTACTGTGTCTCTGCCAGCTGCAGGCTAATTCCCCATGGAGCAGGCAGCCCACTGTGGCTGGGGCTATGGGGCACAGCCTGGGCTCTGGAGGATGATGAGACAGCAGGGTACAGTACCTGCAGTGGGGCTTAGTCACCATTTATGTCATGGCTGCCTCCATCCTTCATATTACAAAAGTCACTTCTACAGAATGGAATTTAATATCAGAGAACTAATTTTCACACTAGAGCACAGAATGATTAGTAGCTTGTGTACTGTTTTCTGCAGGGCAGCACAAATCAGATGGACTCAGAATGCTCATAAGCATCAAATAACAACCATAAAAAAATTAAAACATTCCAGTGGAATTCAGGACTTCTCACTCTGAAGTATTTGACTAATCTGATCTCCTTCTATGAGAAGGTGACTTGCTTAGTAGATGAGAGAAAGGCTGTGGATGTTGCCTGCATAGACTTTAGTGAAGCCTTTGACACTTTTTCCCACAGTGAAACTGGCTGCTCATGGCTTGGATGGGCACACTGTTCACTGGGTAAAAAACTGGCTGGATGGCTGGGCCCAAAGAGTTGTGGTGAATGGAGTTAAATCTAGTTGGAGGCCGATCACAGGTGGTGTTGCCCAGGGCTCAGTACCAGGGCCAGTTCTCTTTAATATCTTAATATCTGGATGAGGGGATCAAGTGCACCCTCAGTAAGCTTGCAGATGACACCAAGTTGGGTGGGAGTGTTGATCTGCTTGAGGGTAGGAAGGGCCTACAAAGGGATGTGGATAGGCTGGATCAATGGGCTGAGGCCAACTGTATGAGATTCAACAAGACCCAGTGCCGGATCCTACACTTGGACCTGCACAACCTCATGCAATGCCACAGGCTTGGGGAAGAGTGTCTGGAAAGCTGCCTAGCAGAAAAGGACCTGGGGTGTCGGTCAAAAGCCAGCTGAATATGAGTCGGCAGTGTACTTAGGTGGCCAAGAAGGCCAGCAGCATCCCGGATTGTATCAGCAATAGTGTGGCCAGCAGGAGTAGGGAAGTGATCGTCCCCCTGTACTCAGCATTGGTGAGGCTGCATCTTGAGTACTGTGTTCAGTTTTGGACCCCTCACTACAAGAAAGACATTGAGGTGCTGGAGCATGTCCAAAGAAGGGCAGCGAAGCTGGTGAAGGGTCTAGAGCACAAGTCTTATGAGGAGCAGCTGAGGAACTGGGGTTGTTTAGCCTGGAGAAAAGGAGGCTGGGGGGGAGACCTTATCGCCCTCTACAACTACCTGAAAGGAGGTTGTGGTGAGGTGGGTGTTGGTCTCTTCTCCCAAGTAACAAGTGATAGGACAAGAGGAAATGGCCTCAAGTTGTGCCAGGGGAGGTTTAGATTGAGTATTAGCAAGAATTTCTTCACCGGAAGGGTTGTCAAGCATTGGAACCGGCTGCCCAGGGAAGTGGTTGTGTCATCATGCCTGGAGGTGTTTAAAAGATGTGTTGATCTGGCGCTTAGGGATGTGGTTTAGTGGTGGACTTAGCAGTGTTAATTTTATGGCTGGATTCAATGATCTTAAAGGTCTTTCCAAACCTAAATGATTCTATGATTCTATGATTTCAAATTTGACCTGCAGCTTTATTGTATTTTCATCTTGTTTTTCACTCATCCAAAAAGTCCCTTAGAGCTCAGAGAAGGACTCTGATATTTGGCATCAGTCAAACAATGAAATGAAAATAAAGTAAATAAAATCTTATTCTTGGCACATTATGCAATGCATCAAGAGGAATAAAAACATTCTGTCAGGAAGTTACTAGACACCAGATTTTCAAATACAGTGATCTAAAGAGGCAGGTAGGCATTTAGTGGAAGCTGGAAATGTACTACTCCTGAAATCTCTTTCCCTATATACCTTTAAAAAATCTAGCTCTATCCTTTGAAAAGTTCTGCTATGTTTCTTAATCCAATAACAGGAGGATAAGAAAGTCAAGATGCTTAAGCCAATTTTGCTAGTACAGAAGTCTATGTTTAAGGCTTCTGAATATGATACCCTTACTGGCAGATTTTGGCCTCTTAATTGATATGAAAAGTAATATAGCATTTAAATTACTATCAGCAGAATTGGTATGTTCTTTCCCTTGAAATCTACTTTTTTATTGAACATGAAAAGTCTTTGAAATCTGTTTTAATGTTCACATGCCACAGATACTTTAAAACACAAATCAGTTTTTGGAGGATTTTATGAAAAATTGATTTTTTTTCCCAAACTTCTAGCTACTTTATTATTACAACAATTTCTAGTATTTTATACTGTAATTTTTCTACAGCACAATCTTATACTTTGAAATACCTGGGGTTTTCCTTTTTTTATTTTTTCCCTTTTTTTTTTTTCTTTTCTCTTTTTTTGGAAAGAAATTTGGAGAATGAATTCAAGTCCTCAGTGCAATATTTGCTGAAACAATTCTACTATTACTTCCCCTCTATTTTCTCCTCACCTGTGCTCCTGAAGTGTAGACTATTTTTGCTCAATTTTTGTTGACTTGTCACTATATTAACTGTATTGCTTCCTTTTTCAGTCTCTATCTGCCCATTGTATAGAAAGAGTATCAGTAACCTCTCCTAAAGGTACATATTTAATAAATAACCTGTCATTTCCTGGCTTATTGAAGCTGGTAGTCTCTGTGAAACCATTTTGTTTCTTCAGACTCAATGAGCACTAAGAGCACTCCTGGACTAGAACTACTGGTCACATACAGAGGTCAACCAACTCCCGGGAGCTCATTGCTACTGAAGAGCACAAGGAGACTGAAGACAACGTAAATAGTTGTGCTGTGCTCTCTGAGAGTTCACAATGGAATAAAATCAGTCTCTTTTTATGACTATAATGCATCCTGCAGAAAATCCTTTATGAGCTGTAGAAACTAATTACAATATCTCTGTTCTGTGAGAAATTGGGGGAGGGTCAACACCGAAAAAATTGGTTAAAAGGGGGCTGCAAAAAAAACGTTTCTTGCAAAAAACCCATGTTTACCCGATGTACATAAAGTGATTACATTAAAAAAAAAATTACCATGTAACTTTTCCTTCTTTTTTCTTCACAGCTTCTTGGACGACAGTGGCTTTAGCTTGGCTAAGAAATCACACAGACTAGAAATATTCAGGATTGGCTGGGATTTTTTAGATACGGAGTTTTACTCTGGCAGCATACATCCTTATCTTAATTCTTAAATATCTCTTAATAAATTTAAGAAAAAAAACTTCTCAAGGTGAGGGTGAGGGAGAATGAAAAAAGCTCAACAAGAAACTACTTCCTGGATGAGAAAACCAAACCAAAACAACTTGTGTCCATAGCAAAATCTTCTTAGTTGCCATTTATTCTTTACTTTCTTTTTCAACAAAAGAATACATTTTGCTGGAGGTGATTTTACAGTCAAAAGACAACTTTATCACTTCAAAACTTTAGCTGAGCTAAATTCTGAACTTTACAAATTGTTATACAGACTTCTAAAATGGACAATAAAAATAATCTATGGATTAGCTGAACTGCTCCAAGAATAAATCTATTTGAGTTGAATTATTGGACATACTCCTAATCAGAAACTCTTTCAATATTTCCTCTCTAGGAGATTGGGAATGACAGATTAGACAGTGGGAGCTGGGTGATGTTGTTGTATAAAGAAGCCGGCTCCAGAAACTGACACTTTACTCCTAAGATACCCATAAGGTAACCAAGGATGACTATAAGGCAGCCAGATAGCAAGATAATGTAGTACTTAGCAGAGCCTGGAAGTGGGAATTGTGAGCCCTTTTCCATGGTACCCAATACATTTCCTAGCATGTTAAATATGGGGGTAATACCCATAAAATGGCTTATAGCCACTGTTCCCACTGGGGACTGGCACAGGCATATTGGCAGAACCACATCCCTGATGCACAGGCAGAATTACAGGCAGAACAACAGGCAAGGAATACAGCTACACAGATTTAAGGAAGAGAATTGGGACACTGACAATATCTCTTTGTGCACCTTCAGACAGATGTTACTTAGCATGACTATTCTGGGGCTTTTTAATTCCTTTTCAGCTCTTCAAGTAACCTGTGGCTGCTCAAACCCAAGAGCAGGTAATGTGCTGCAGCTTGTTCATGTATATTTGGCCAACTGGGTCAGAAGAGGCAGATGTGCTTCAACAAAATGTTTTAGAAAACACAGCAGATAAGCTAAGCAAAGAAGACAGTGGTGACAGAATTTGCCTTTCCTAACCAGGCTGAAGTCCAACTGTTGTTCCTGGCAGCAACAACCCAGACTCAGTCAAACCCAGGTGCAGAATCAGCCAGCTTGGAGGAGAAGTGTGTTTGCATCTGCCCTTTTCTGACTCTAGGGCTCTGCTCAGAGGGAGGAACATGCTGCTGGGAGATAAATTTCCCTCCTTCTAATTATAGGTCTTGCCATCTTCTGCCCACTTCAAGTGTAAATCGCCTAATCATAAACAATTCCTCTTCAAAGCTCAACACAGATTGGATGTAATTCCCTGACAACACCAATCTGTTCACAGTATTGCATGCAAAGGCCAGAATAGCATTAAAGATCTTCAAGCATGCTGAAGGAGAGAGGACTGAAGAAAGAAAATTAAAAATACAACTGTAAAACACAAAAGACACTACTCTTGCCACTTTTTAGTAAGGAAGAGAGTTAATAACAGTGGACTAGCAAATCTCAACAATCGGACAAAGCAGAAGACGACAGAAAAACCTTCCTTTTCCATTGATTAAAAAAAACCCCAACACCTTGCCACACACACTTTCCCTTCTACTAATTAGTAAAGCAAGTAGAAGGCAGATGGAGACTGCTGGTAATGATTTATTTACATCAGATATCTTCAATTATTCAGAATGACCAAGTCATTCTCACTACTAAACTGTACAAGGAGAAGATCACATTACTGCCATATTTGCCTGGTTTCCCCCCCTCCCTCTTTATGTTCTCATGTGGTATCTGGTCGTAAATTAGGTTCTTGATCTTGTTAGAGAGTTGTCTATTCAAATAATGTACTGCCCATGAACTGTCCTGCAGAACTGGAATTACAGACTGGTGAGACAGATAACCAAAGCATTACTGACAGGAGACAGTACATTTTCCAAAATGTTCAGATAATGGTATGCTACCAGTACATGGTCTGTACATCAGTACATCGATCCTGTCATTGCTTTTTTGGGAAATATCAAAATACCAATATCAAGTGCAACAATAATAATAAAGCAGTATTATTGGTAGTGTTTTTGAAGCAACGGTTGATATCAGGACCAACATCTAATTTCACATTGATGTGTCTCCACTGAATGAAACAGCATTCTTCCTGATTTATGCCAGTATAGGGGGAGAACAAAATTAGGCCTTAAATTTCATACCTGTCTTGAACTCCTGGCAAGAAGGCTGGAAATGATCATCGTATTTTAGCACTGCCAAATTGCTAAGTCTAAAAGTAATAATACTCCAAAATGATCAAACTATATCTAATAACTCAACTTTGCAAAGTTTTCTGTTACTTGACAGTAAATAAACACGAGGAATTATTTATTTATATATTTAGTGGACTGATCTATCAAGGAGAATTAGGGAAAAATGTCTTTCCCATTGTTTTTAGACTGTAAAGAATATGCTAACTTTATATCTAATGATCACATAAAATGGGCTAAATATATTTGGTGCTAAATAATGACCACTTTTCTATATTTATGAGAAAATGACAGACAATGAAGGTCAGGAGAATAACAAAATCCAAAATTTATGAAGTACAAGAAATAGAAGAGAAAAATGATAACCTATTAAATCAACCCAGTTACTTAGCACAGGTGGTTCTGTAGTTGCTATACACTTGGGGAAACTCATTGGCTTTGCTAATTTGCACTGGGAGGTCAATTAAACCTGCTATACAAAGAATCTAAAATATTTATATCTTGGAATACAAACTCTGTAGCAGTTTGTATATATATAAAGTAAAAAACCCTCTTTGTTAACTATCACAATAGCAGATGTACATATATGTGCATGCAGAGTGCACTTCCACATGGGTAATCTTAAATAAAAAAGAATCTGAACAAACCATAATTAACTTTAAAATAAGTGACCCATTCCCTCACCTGGCAGTGGGAGACTTTGCTTCTAACATAACAAAAGTTTTGTATGCAATTTTTTGTTGTCACTGTAAGGGTAGTTTTTCATAAACCGGTAGAGAAAAAGATACTTATTTTCACAGCACCATCTGGTTTGGATCTGATTATTTAGCTGATCTGTTGAAGTGTTTTCCGAATGATCATTGTTTTAGCGTACAGTGTCGGATGTCATCCAAATGTCCAGCATAGACAGATGGGGCTGTAATATAAAACAGAGCTGCTGCAATAAAACACATCTTCTCCCCCTCCCTCCAAACACCCTTCCCCTCTTACATTAGGTGATCCATTACTGGATGTGCTGGATTTGATTTCATTGTTTACACACTGTACAAACATAACAAGGGAATCAAAAAAGATAGTGATGATGTAAGCCACATTGGAGAACCATGTGACATTCATTAATTAACACCATCTAAAGGAGAGGAAAGAGAACTGTGATTTTTTCTCCAGTGCTATATAGTTCAGAAGGAATACATCACACAAATATTTCAGGAAGACATGCTTTCTGCCTAAAGGAAAGGTGTGAAAAGGATGTGAAAACGTGTTCTCTTTGGAGGAGGGAGTATGAAGCACAGCTAGCTGCTAGAACATTTAAGTACAAAGAAAGGAGAGAGATCCCAGTGTAAAGTACTTTATAATGTCCATTCATAGCTAGAAATTAGACTGTTATCTAAATTCTTGGAAACATCTGTATTTTTGGGACTTTTAGTATGAACACAGAATTTCAAGATGGGAATCAAATATGTGCTCAACTGGAATTAGAAGCAAGTAATTAAATAGATAAGCATCTGCAAATATGAGGCACGGATGGGGAAGCATACAAGCCTGGATTCATCTCACCTACATTTTGGATTTAGCTTAGCTGAAATGTCAAGGATAGGAGCTTAGGCTCAGGTAAGAGATGAAGCAATCTCAGTAATCAAGATAGAAGGTGTTAGTGTTAGATATCTTTTACTTCTACACATAAGGCAGGTGCCCAGCATCTCCCTTAACAGTGAAGTGAAAGAAAAGCTATCTTTAACACCCAACTCACCTGTCCTATTTGGAATCTACTTCAGCATGAATGGAAGTACCTATGTTTTTACCACAGACAAAGCAGAGAATTTAGACAACTAGATCAGATCTGGGTATGTCATTCCATGATTCTGTGTACAACATAGATGTCAACTTCTGATCAAAGGAACTCCATCCTATGGCTTTGAATTGCAGAGTGGGATTCTGATTTTGGGAATGGGATGAAATGACCTTCTAAAGTCCTTGCCTCCCTCCATTGACTGCAAAGGGAATTTTGATACCTAAATTACATTACAGTCCTATCTTAGCACATAGAAGTAACAGCAGATGGGGGCAGGGAGATTAATTGAGAATGTAATATATAGGAAAATTTTTATTTGCAGACTATTTCAATCCAGGTTTTTAAAGTAAAAAAATAAGTAATTCAATGGCTTGAAGAGACAAGGCATCTACTCCAAGCACAGTGATTTTGCAGTTAGACTATATAGCAAGTAGCACTAGAGAGCCTTCTTTCAGTCTCTTTACAAGTACTTATTTAAAATAGGTTTTCTCTTATATCAGAGAAGTGGTTTTAAATTTCTTCCATTTTCAGATGTATTTCAAAACTATATTTTCCCAAAATGTATGCTTGGATTTGGATCTTGTAGAAGAATTCACTCTTGGAGCTGTGAGAAACCATTAAACATAATAGCAAAAAAAGTGAAGTAGTGCTTACTTAAGTAAATAAATACTACTAGAGAAAGAGTTTAAACAGAAACATTGTAAACATACATTGGGCATGTCTATACTACACTAGACTGCAGAGATCCCAGTGCTTGCACACATCATAGTGACATTCAGAGAGTCTCACTTGCCTCTGTATTTAAAAGAACTGTATTTGGTGAGTTAATAAGCTGTGTACATCTCCATGGAGCTTATCACTTCAGGGTAATCCTTGGGCTGGTGTGCCTGTAACAATTATGATTCCTCCATCTGGCATGCATCTCAAAGCTTATTGACTAGCTTTTGTCCAATTTCAAGGTACATGTTCTTATTTGAGACCCTGAACATATTCCAAATACACTCAGGCATTGTTCCAATTAACAAGAGAGATAATCTTCACCTAGGAGAACATAGGATCCCAGGCAGATGAATCCTGTTCACAGACTAGAACTGCAAGTTGTATACCTGCAGAATTTAACTTTTCATCACCTTTTGGGCAGAAATACTTACAAACATTTACAAACTAATGCAAGCATGTCCAGCAGTCTCACAAAAACTTATCAAAAGGGGAAAAGCACTAAGTTAAGAATAATAAAGAGTGAAAGAAACAGTGAAGATTGACTCTGTAACATGGAAGGATAAAGACAAGAATAAAGAAATAATTGCTGTAAGGAAGGGGTAGTGAACAAAAGCAGATATCGAACCTGATTTTCAGACTGCAAGTTGGACTTCCCTTTATTTCTAACAGTTACATTGCACAAGCCAATGAGAAGCTAAGAAAGAAGCACATTTTTAAGAAGAAACATGTTGTTTTACTAGATAGATAGATAGATAGATAATGAGTTGCAGCCATTTCACTACTGTGTAGCTTGCACAGTGCACATTCTTCACCGAAATACACATCCCTGGAATGGGCTGTCAGCATCCTGACACCTGAATGGTAAGGTAATGAGGAAAAGGACTTCTCTAAAGGTAGCTTTTCCCCTTCTCTGTGAGGGAAATCCTGTATAAGGATGTTAATATCTATAAATGATGATAAACGATCAGTACTTTTGGTTCTGTTGTACCCCAGTTTCAAAAGGGAATAATGAGGTAGACAAGAGACAGTAAGTCTTTGTAATGAGCAAGAGTTAAAAGAAAGCAATTTCAAAGGTGTGTATTCATGTGCTGTGGCATTTATATAGGTTAAAAAGTGTCTCTCATGTTAACTGAACTCATCCTCTAAAGAGGATCTGAAAGCATAAGTCATTTTAAGTTAATTTCAACTTTTATATCATAGTATTATCCCAATAAAAGGGATTTTTATATGTATATATAAGCTATCTTGAGTTTGATTTTTAAGAGACTCTGTTACTGCACCTTGTATTTTATATGGTTATGTAATATATTACAGCCTGCAAGAAGTGGTGAGCACACTTCAGCTGAAGGACATGCTGATGATTTATGGAGCTGAAAGTCCATACACCCTAAATTAAGTTTTAAAACTGCAGTGTAATTTTTATCATGTAACAAGGAAATTCATTTACAAAGACTACCCCGCAGCTTTGAAAGTCACTGTAAAGATTAAGTTCTGTTTGACAGAAGGTGGGAGATTTAATTTTGACTTAAAAAAAAAAAAAAAAAAATCAGATTATCAATCACCTCTACATTGCCAGAAACCCCGGTTTTGTTTTTCATGGGTTTCACAAAGTATTTATCAGACAGCCATGTATCTATCAGGGTTTCTTACACCATTGTAATTATCCCAGTGATAAAACCACGGTAATCTTCTTCTAGATGGTCAGTTTTATATCAATGAGAAAACAAGCGAGAAAGACCTCCTATAAGCAAGGGTGCTGGAGGGGCTGAATTGCTGCAAAAGGGACTCTGAGGAGAAAAGGGGCATCTACCTCTCCCTGTTGCCTCAGGCCTTGGCATTGAAGGGGACAAGGGCATGGGAAGGGAGATCTAAGGAGGGCAGGAGCAGGTGGTTACAGACGTAGGAGGAGGGCAAAGAAAACCTTAGACTTCTACTTTCACTAGTCCAAAATTTCTTCTCCCTTTATAACCAGTAGAAAGCTCATCAGTGTAGACAATGGAGTCTAAACAGCAATTCAGCTGAGTGGATAGGTGTCTGTCTTAGAGCGATTTTACTCAGTCTCTATCCTCCATTGTCTGCCTTATTTAGGGACTTAGTTTAATTGACCATATATGATTTGAGATACCCTAGCCTATCCAGTCTTCTATATCTAACTCCAACCCTTAATATACAACGAGTGCTGGTTTCCACATTTGATTTACCATGGGAGAAGCAAAAAAAATATCTTTGACTCATGTCAAACTCAGACGTGAATGCTAGTAGAAAGAAATCTGAACCTTTGTGTTGGACTAGGCTACATTGAGGGAGATGACACAAACAGAGAGAATAGTTACTATGAAGCATCCTAAAAGTAATAGATTATAGGGTATAGATGCTTTAGGGATGCAGGATGAAGATGAAAAAATATGAGGCAATCCAGGTGATCTTTACTTCATTTTAGGAGAAAAATAATCTATAGATCCAGGAAATAACTATAAAATTGCAAGAGATTCACTCCAAGAGATACTGAAAGCACAGGTTCAGTTGAAGACCTGAATGTGTAGCACAACAAATTTCAATGCAACACACACTTTCCAATAAATTTGTTTTGGCCGTACTTGCAACACTTGTTTGTTTGCATCCTGCAGATATTTGGGGAATGGAATTGCACTAGCTTGTTGTTTGTAGAAAGCAAATTGAAAAGTTCCATTAGCATTCAGAAGAAACAAATGATACATTCAAACATGTAATTATAAACTACTGGTCTTCTCTCTTAAAGCTCTTAATTATAAACCCATCCTATCTCCCATCTTTTATTTGCCACTGAGTCATCAAGTTGAGTGTGCCAGGAAATGCCAGCCTGCATCACCCATCAAGCCAATTTTCCTTCAAATATCTGTGTGCTTTCTTCCATGATATAACTGATATACTGGAGCAGCTCCTTCTAAAACTCTGCTGTGTCACTGCATTAATCACCTTCAGATGACAGTCTTAAAATCTTTTATCCTATAAGGTCTATAAACAGGGTAAATAACTGGTATGTTGTGACTATACTTGTGTGAATCAAATAAATTCATCATTTTTACCTCATATTTCCCTTATTTCCTCAACTCTTAGGCTCATATTGCAAACTCTTGATGGCTGGGGAGTTTTTGAGTTAATTTCATTATAGTGAATATTTTTAAAGAATCAGATATGTCACAGGTTGTCATCACTGTCCAACAATAAGCTATTAAAACAGTTCTGAGGTCTTGAATAGAGAAACTTTCACCTGTTTAGCTCCATGGAAAACAAGTGCTATTAAAATTTGTATTAAAGAAACAGAAATGCAGAGGAAGCAGTTAGAGCATTATTAAAATTATTAAACAAGGTTCTCATTCTCTCTCATTGTTTAACAATGGGATTTGCAAAGGAAAGTTCACCCCACCACTTTCATGACATGTTAAAATGATATTAGTTGTGATTTCTGGCGAAAAAAGTATGCTTGTTGCTGGGAGGAGGTGCTGCCATTCAGTTTGCAGATCTTACTAAAAGTGAGTCAAGGCAAAATTCATACCAAAATGTCTGGGAGATGTACTAGATATACTGGATCATAATGTGAATACATGTCAATAAAGAAATTCTGTTATCGAGAAAAGATAGATATGCAAACAGAAATATAGTTTGACCTTGCAGTTAACAGTCAATACAGTCTACATTGGAAAAGACTCATCATTGTGGTCCAGTTTTGTTCACCAAACTGCAATAAATCTGAAAAAAAAAAAGTGGACAGTGTGGAACTGAAGGAGAACAGGAAGAAACACTTTCAAGTCTGAAAGTGTGTTAGTTAAGCTAAAAGAAATGATCTTCTGTAAAGAGGGGCAACATAATATGCATTTTCCTTTGTAGCACAGACTTAAAACAATGCAAGGAAGAGCATACCAGCATAACAGCATATGGATTGCTTAGGCATTAGTGAGGTCCTCTGTTACTGGATGTCTTTTGTCCTGCAGGGAGGAAACTGATGAATAAATGACTTTGGAGAAAACTAGGCAAATGGATTTTGTGCTGTGATCCACACTATTAGGTAAAGGGGTGTCTTTGATTTTAGCTATTGATTAAAACCTCAGAAACTCCTATCAGGCTCTCTGGAGATCTGGAAAGTGCAATCAATCCAAGAGTTAATTTTTTGTTTTCTTTTGTGTAGCAGTCTTTGTACTTTATAAAGTTATTTACATAATGTAGGATAGTCAGCGAGATTTGGAAATACAGTTGAAATCACAAAAGTCCAGGTTGTTGATTTATGGAGCAGAAAGGACATAAACTCCAAGTTAGAGTTCAAAGCACAACAGTTTGTTTTTTGTTTGGTTTTGTTGTTGTTGTTGTTGTTTTCTTTTTTCTTTTTTTCTCTCATTTTAACAGCAGAACCAGCAATTTCAATTACTTTAGGACTATACTGTGGCTTTGAAAGTCACTACAAAGATGAAGTCCTGTTCAACAGAAGGTAGGGAGGGAATTTAATTTGAATTTGGGAGAAAAATCAGATTATTAATCATCTTGAAAAAAATATGAAAGAGTTGAACACATGGAGACCAAACATGCAAGAGTCTACAGTAAAGTTAAAGGGTTTTTTTCCATGTATCTATTTACAGGACATTAAGTTTTTCTCAGTATTCTTACCAGAATTTTTACTTTCAATTTCTTCTTTATTTGAGATGTGCATGGCATCATTTTCAAAAGAACACTTAGCAAGTACCCACTAAAAGCTGTTATAGCAGCTTTTGGTACAATACTTTTGAATATTCACCACAGAACCACATGTAATTTGAATGTGAGAGGGTGGGAATCTCCTGGTCAGGAAAATAATGTCACTCAGTTTTTGGACTGAGTTATTTGTTGAGAATAAGCTTTGTATAATAGTATGAGAAATTCCCTGCATGTTACAAAGATAATTATAAGAGATTCTGTATTTGTTGTTTCTATCTTCAATGCCGGGATAGAACAAGAATACTGCTAAGTATAAATTGACCAAACCTGTAGTTTATTAATAAGGGAGATATTCTATCACTGATCTGAGTTAAAAGCAATCCTTAACTACATCTACTTTTTCTAGGGGTTAACCCAATTTGTTAAGACAGTATGGTTTTTGCAATTAGTCTGCATATGTGCTTATGAACATCTGTCAATCTTGTCTATCCCTATCCTGACTCCAGACAATTTTTTAATCCATTAACTAAGATCAATCACATTTAAAAGAAAGTATACATTTCAAAGAGACTTTGATCTTGTAACTAGCCAGCTGGGTACAGGAGAGAGAAACCAGTTGTGCACCCACTAAGGGAAAGGGTGTTGCATGAGTTCCAGTTAGTAAACCCCACACAATCCAGACCAGAGCAGTGTATCATAAAAATCCTAATTAAAGGACAGACTTCAGTTGCAATTGCCTTTTGTTAGGTACCAGAAAGTCCAAATTAAGGTACAACTTTGCAAGAGTCAAGCCTTTGGTGGTTCCACAGTTTACAGATTTCATAGATATTTGGAGTCTCTCATCTGCTCCTTCTTTTCATCTTATCATTAATAACCTTTTTTTCTTTCTTTTCTCCTTAACCCATCCACTTGTGATACATCGGTGAGGTCCAAAAGCAACCCAGGACTTTTCCCTGTGAAGAGATCAGAGTACTTATAGTACAGATTGTCACACTGCCCGCCCATCTGCTTTCAATGCTATTCTTGTTGGAGGAAAGATTAGTGAATCCCCACGTAATTCACACTAAGCATCAGCAGTGTTAATATATGAGGAGAATTCTTTGAGTTTGGTTGAACTCAGATAAAGAGTGAATAACATCTTGAATATAGGAAAAATCATAGCAGAAGTGTTATCTGTTGTATGTCTTACCACAGTGATAGAGGGGTCTCATTATGAACCAGGGACACACTAGACAGGTATAATTTCAGAAAAGAAAGCTCTTAATAAGGCAATCATAATAAAGTAGATGTTAAACATTGGACTAGATAAAAGTGTATCTCAATCCATATCACAATTAGGATTAAAAAACCTGGAGATATCCAGAAGAAATCAACAAAGATATGCAAGTTTAATAGTTCTTAAATGTCTTTAATACCATAATACTATATAAAATAAATTAACATATCAATTCTTAGACTAATTTATAATGTATAACATAGAATTATAGAATGGTTTGGGTTGGAAGGGACCTTTTAAAGTCATCTAGTCCAACCCCTTATGACTCCCCTCCCCTCGACCCCTGCAATGGGCAGGGGCATCTTCAACTAGATCAGGTTTCTCAGAGCCCTGTCCAGCCTGATCTTGAATGTTTCCAGGGCCGGAGCATCTATCACCTCTTTGGGCAATCTGTTCCAGTGTTTCACCACCCCCATCATAACAAAAAAAGTCTTCCTTATATCTAGTCTAAATATATCCTCTTTTACTTTGAAACCATTACCCTTTGTCCTATTGCAACAGGTTCTAGTAAAAAGTTTCTCCCCATCTTTCTTATAAGCCGGCTTTAAGTATTGAAAGGCCACAATAAGCTGTTCCTGGATACATGCTGTACTTTTTCCCTCCAAAATATAGGTTTAGAATACTCCTGTTTTGATTGGCTAATGCTTACTTACCATACTTACCAGGACACATAAAAAATAGAAATGCAAATACACAGAAAATCATGACTTTTCATGTTGATGGTTAGGGTGCTTCACAAATATGACTTGTACTAAGGAACATTGTTAAACATGCTATTTTTCACCTAAGTGATCAAGAAGAATGTGCGAGTTAATGGTATGATCTTTAGGAAATCATTTAATACATTTAGTAACTGTGGTGTTCATCACAGAAATACTACTTCTGTGTTCAGAAGATCTCAACTAGTTATCTTCCAATCCCTTGGGAAAAGGGTTGGATTTGACACTGTACTGTTACAGTTCTTCCTGTAATGGAGATTTTGGATGAAGCTCATAAGAGCTGCTGTAATGTTCATACTAATAATTATTATTACCAATCAGGAATTGTCAGCACTGGTTAAAGGGATGGCAAAATATGTCAAGCTGTCAGTTGAAATCTCTGTTTTGGCTACTTGCTTAGAGTATGTAACAGTAAGTTTAGTGATTGGGTTCCAATGGCAAAGATCACAAGGTTAAGTAAAACTGGAAATCTGAATTGCATGTCATAATTCCAATTTAAAAATGAGAAGCTCTTAATTTTCTCCCATGTGTTTTTCTTTGAATATTTCCAGTTTATAAAGATTGGTGTGTTTCTATTTCACAGCAAGTTAACCTTTCTTGTGTTTTCTCTGATTTTTATTCAACATGCCATATCATGCTGCAGGGTGTCTGACACTTCTTCCCATATGTACGTATAAACTGTAAGCAGCAGAATATCAACTTCAGGTAATTGAAATAAGAAAGTCTTATATCTTCAATTTTTTTTGGTTCAAATTAGTCAATGAAGTGTGCAATGTGCAGGGTGTAAATAACAGCAGAATTAGAAGCCCTTAGTCTCTAATTACATTATGTGAAGTTGTATATGAATAAAACATAACAGAATGTTGACATAATTTGTTGTAGACATTAATTGCTCTCTCAACTGGATGTTCAATGCTGCAATTTTTGAAGGGTTAATTAATTAAAGCAAGCTAGATCACACTGCTCAGACACCACTGGATTTAAATTACTCAACATGTGATTCAATCTTATCCAGCAATGCTATTGCAAGGCCTCTGCTGGAACTGAGAAATAATATTAAAAGTAATTAATTTCTCACAACTTGCAAAGTAAAAACCACTTACAAACTGGATGTAATAGTCAAGGTTGGATACAAACTTTTGCCAGGGGCTCCAGGAAGAATGGCAGTCAGAGTGCTTGATATTTTTTGACATCTATTCCCTTCCAAGATCTATCACTAACTTGAAGTGCAGAGGTGTGCTGGAAAAGCTTGCAACAGTTCTGTTTAATCTCTTTGGGTTTTTGTTGGGATTTTAGTTTTAGTTTGGGTTTTTGTTTGTTTGTTTTCATTTTATGACAATAAATTCCTAGTTTGACTGTTGAATTTAACTTCAATGTATTCCCTATTTTTGGAGCGATGGGAATGTCCATCAAGGACACCTATTTCTACGCTGCAGTTTGCAGAGCATGCTTGTACTTTCCCTTTGCTGTCCAGTTTTTCATTTTCCATCACTGATACTACATCCCCAAACAACACCTCAGCATCATTTGCAAATGTTTTGGTAGAACTTCACTGCTAAAGTCTAAGGAGCTGGAATTGCAGTCTGGAGAACTGAAATATGAAATAAAAATCATGGCTTTAGACTGAAACATTTTAGAGCTGACTTAGTAAAGTTAAATTCTGAAAGCTATATTTAAGCACATACACAAAAATATCTTCAGAAACATGAGCAGCTATAAATCCTCTCAAAATTTAAACTACAAAAAATCTCAGAAGGTTATTTTTCTTAAAATTAGTCTCCTTAATACATATTTAGAGACTATATAGCCTTAACTGTAAAGGCAGTGCTTTTCTTTGATTAACATTTCTTTCTAGCTTTGCTTTTACATATCATCAATCTCTAAAATAGTGGTCCTTCAAGTGGATGCATTAGCTTCAGCTGTAGAAAAATATTTAAAGTAATAAAAGTGTGACCAATTTTCATGCATTTCTTATGTTTCTGAATTCATAAATAAAATTAATATTAACCTAAATCAAGACTTTCAAACTGCTGGTTAATTCAACCAAAATAATTTTTCAGTAAAGTCAATGATGTTTGATGATTTTGAAGATAAATTAACATCATGTACCCATAGTTATAATTTCTGCAAACATTTTCAAAAATTGAGTGAAGTAGCTGTTTTAAGAGCTAAAGGTTGAGGAAAACATAAATTTACATGAGTTGTCTTGAACTTTATGTTGTAGCCCTAAAACCACCACCTTTGACCTATATATTGCAATTAAGGTATCACACGCTGTCTCCTTTTTTTTTTTTTTTTCCTGTAAATCTTCCAGGCATGTATTCTGAGGCAAATTGTGTTGATTAAATACAGGGTGGTAAAAATGTATTATTTAATCTGAAATATTACATCTGGTTAAATATTACATCTGGTAATGATTTTATGTAGTAAGGTCGTATAAAAATTGCAGAAAAATTAACTGAAGAATTTGACATTCCTAGGGGAGTAGGTTTTATCTTTTAAGCAGAGGACCAAATTTTATCAGATTGCTGCACTGATAATTAGGCTAGTGTTGGAAATTCTATACTATTTCCATAACCACCCTAAACAGCTGTTGACAGGCATCATAGGCTAATATTAAAGGTTTTGCTGTGCATTGCCAGATGTTAATTCAAGTGGGAGAGTCTTGTGGGAGATAATATTCTTCCAGTCTTCCAAAGATGTAACTCTGTGTCACCAGCGAGAATGACTGAAATGTAAAATTCTGTGGACCTGATTTTAACTGAAGACGCTTCAATAGTTAATTATTTCTGATTTTGGACAGCTGGGTCATATTTCCAAAGAACTGTATGGTGAACTAATAAAATTTTAAACTAGATTTGAAGAGGGAAAGGGATAAAACCAGGCTCACTAGAGATAAGCCTAGGGGTAGCACATTAATGAGGGACTGTGTTCTACTGAGGTCCTTCAATCTGCTGTCTCAGTGGAGGTAGGGGATGAGGGTTCATGCGGCAGCAAAAACGCAAGGCTTATTGATGTGTTAGAAACCACAGAAGCACCTGAGAATGGTCATGTAAGAATTAGGGCTTCCTCCACAAAAGAGAGTGGTGGGATCAATAGCCCAACTTAAGTACATCTACACCAATGCACAAAGCATGGGCAACAAACAGGAGGAACTGAAGCCATTGTGCAGCAGGAAAACTATGATATGTTTGCCATCATGGAAACATGGTGGGATGACTCATACAACTGAAGTGCTATAATGGATGGGTATAAACTCTTCAGAAACGATAGGCAGGGAAGGAGAGAAGGTGGAGTAGCCCTGCATGTTAGGGAGTGTTTTAATTGTCTAGAGCTTGATGATGGTGACAATAGTCTTGAGTGTTTACAGGTAAGAATCAGAGGGAAGGCCAACAAGGCAGATATCATGATGGGATGCTGTTATAGACCACCCAACCAGGATGAAGAGGCAGAGAAAATATTCTATAAGCAGCTGGGAGAAGTCTCACAATTGCTAGCCATTTTTCTCACAGGGGACTTTGACTTACCAGATGTCTGCTGGAAACACAAAACAGCAGAGAGGAAACAGTCCAGGAGGTTCCTGGAGTGTGTGGAAGATAAGTTCCTGACACAGCAGGGAGTGAGCCAACTAGGAAATGCGCCCTGCTGGACCTGTTGTTTGTGAACAGAGAAGGACTTGTGGGTGATGTGATGGTTGGAGTCTGTCTTCAGCATAGTGATCATGAAATGATAGAGTTTTCAATTCTCAGAGAAGGAAGGAGAGAGATCAGCAGAACTGCTACCTTGGACTTCCAGAGGGCAGACTTTGACCTCTTTAGGAGGCAGAGTCCCTTGGGAGGCAGTCCTGAAGGGCACAGAAGTCCAGGAAGGCTGGACATGCTTCAAGAACAAAATCTTAAAGGTGCAGGAGCAGGCCGTCCCCATGTGCTGAAAGACAAACAAGCAAGGAAGACGACTGGCTTGGCTGAACAGAGCTCTTTGGTTGGAACTCAGGAAAAAAATGAGATTTTATGGCCTTTCAAAGAAGGGTCAACAACTCAGAGGACTACATGCAAAGAAAGAATTATAAGTGTCAAAGCCCAATTAAAACTTAATCTGGCTAATGTCATAAAAGGCGATAAAATTTTTTTCTATAAATTAACAACAAAAGGAGGGCTGAGGAGAATCTCCATCCTTTATTGGATGGGGGGGGGGGAAACATAGTGACAAAGGATGAGGAAAAGGCTGAGGTACTTAATACCTTCTTTGTCTCAGTCTTTAGTAGTAAGACTAGTTGTTCTCCAGCTACCCAGCTCCCTGAGCTGGAAGATAGGATGGGGATCAGAATGAAGCCCCCATAATCCAAGGGCAAATGGTTAGCAGCCTGCTACACCACTTAGACACACACAAGTCTGTGGGGTCAGATGGGATCCACCCAAGGGTATTGAGGGAGCTGGCGGAAGGGTTCACCAAGCCACTTTCCATTGTTTATCAGCAGTTCTAGGTAACAGGGAAGGTCCCAGATGACGGGAAGTTAGCAAATGTGATGCCCATCCACAAGAAGAACTGGAAGGAGGATTCAGGGAACTACAGGCCTGTCAGTCTGACCATGGTGCTGGGGGAGGTTATGGAGCAGATCATCTTGAGATCCATCACATGGCATGTACAGGACAACCAGGTGATCAGGCCCACTTAGCATGGGTTTATGAAGGGCAGGTCCTGCTTGACTAACCTGATCTTCTTCTATGACCCATCTGCTTAGTGGATGACGTGGTTTAGCCCCAGCCCCAGCTGAGCACCATGGCGCCGCTCACTCACCCCTACCCCAGCGCGATGGGGAGGAGAATGGAAAAACAAAGGCAAAGCCTCATGGGTTCGGGTAAGGACAGTTTACTGGGACAGCAAGGGAGAAGGCAACAATCAATGACAGTGCTGGTAACAGATATTCACAATGGGTGATAAAAGAAAACAATTTACTGATCTGGCAATCAGTGACCGGACGCTCAGCCTGTTGCAGAGCTACACCAAACTTGCCCCTCCCCGACTAGCCCCCTTTTATGGTGAGCATGACGTCACATGGTATGGAATAGCCCCCCGGCCAGCTTGGCTCACCTGTCCTGGCTCCTTGTGAAATTAACTCTATCCAAGCCAGAACCAGGATAGTGGATGAGGGAAAGGCTGTGGATGTTGCCTACCAGAACTTTAGTGAAGGTTTTGATACCATTTCCCACAGCATTCTATTGGAGAAACTGGCTGCTCACGGCTTCAAAGGGCATATTCTTCACTGGGTAAAAAACTGGTCCAAAGAATTGTGGTGAATGGAGTTAAATTCAGCTGGAGGCCAGTCACAAGTAGTGTTGCCCAGGGCTCAGTATTGGGGCCAGTTCTCTTTAATATCTTAATATCTGGATGAGGGGATCAAGTGCACCCTCAGTAAGCTTGCAGATGACACCAAGTTGGGTGGGAGTGTTGATCTGCTTGAGGGTAGGAAGGGCCTACAAAGGGATGTGGATAGGCTGGATCAATGGGCTGAGGCCAACTGTATGAGATTCAACAAGACCCAGTGCCGGATCCTACACTTGGACCTGCACAACCTCATGCAATGCCACAGGCTTGGGGAAGAGTGTCTGGAAAGCTGCCTAGCAGAAAAGGACCTGGGGTGTCGGTCAAAAGCCAGCTGAATATGAGTCGGCAGTGTACTTAGGTGGCCAAGAAGGCCAGCAGCATCCCGGATTGTATCAGCAATAGTGTGGCCAGCAGGAGTAGGGAAGTGATCGTCCCCCTGTACTCAGCATTGGTGAGGCTGCATCTTGAGTACTGTGTTCAGTTTTGGACCCCTCACTGCAAGAAAGACATAGAGGTGCTGGAGCATGTCCAAAGAAGGGCAGCGAAGCTGGTGAAGGGTCTAGAGCACAAGTCTTATGAGGAGCAGCTGAGGGAACTGGGGTTGTTTAGCCTGGAGAAAAGGAGGCTGAGGGGAGACCTTATCGCTCTCTACAACTACCTGAAAGGAGGTTGTGGTGAGGTGGGTGTTGGTCTCTTCTCCCAAGTAACAAGTGATAGGACAAGAGGAAATGGCCTCAAGTTGTGCCAGGGGAGGTTTAGATTGAGTATTAGCAAGAATTTCCTCACCGGAAGGGTTGTCAAGCATTGGAACCGGCTGCCCAGGGAAGTGGTTGTGTCATCATGCCTGGAGGTGTTTAAAAGATGTGTAGATTTGGCATTTAGGGAAGTGGTTTAGTGGTTGGTCTTGGCAGTGCTAGGTTAACAGTTGAACTCTGTACAATCTTAAGGATCCTTTCGAACTGAAACAATTCTATGATTCTATAACTCTTTTTTCAAATTCATAAAATTGCATTTTTTTTCAATAACTGTGTCTGTCTAGAACACAGGATAATTTTCTTTTTAAAAATATATTCCATTTAAGACATTTTAACATTTGAGAGAGCAGAAACGGTCCTTCACATATTTCTTAAAACTTGAAACAATATTTTGATAATTTATTTTTATTTATTTTTCATATTCATGGTCTGGATAGGTAAAGAGAAGAGAAGATATCTGCCTTTAATAGCCAACAAAGTGGCTGCAAATTCTCTATTTCTATTTGGAAGTCTCAAAGCCAGATGCATGTTTAGTCTCCTTGAAGTCACATTCATGTGCTTAGACTATTGAAGCCAAATAAAACCCTTTGGTGTTAAACTTTTCCATAAAATAAAAAATTCACTCTGTAGCACATATCCTTCACTTTACCTAGTTGAGCAGTACTGAATCAAAATTAATTGTCTTTGAAATGCATATGCTTTACATCTTGAAGGCTAATCATTATCACTAGAAGAAATGTCTGCTATATAATGAATAAATTCAAGATAGAATGAAAGAGTCTTTCTTTTTCATATTCTTCGATTGTAATTTGGTAGTCTAACATTAATCTATGAAGAGACAGAATTCTTAGCCAAATAACGGAGAATTAGCTTTGACTCAATTACTGACTTGCTATGTCACCTTGATAAAGTTGAAGAAACGTGTTTTATCCCTGCTCTCTTGAAAAACCACAAGAAAAGTTACTTACAAACTCTTCTTTCAATCTAAAAAAAAAAAAAATGCCTTTATGATAAAAGACATCCTCCAGACAACTTTGAAATATTGTGGATAGCTGCACTCTACTCTCACAAGACAGTTTATGTTTGTGCTCTTCTGCAGTGGTGGAGATGCATTTGCCTGCTTTATCTTTCCAACCACCCAGCTCCTACACAAAAGATAGGCACCTTGCAGCAATGTGAACTGGAACCCAAAACTGAGACAGGCCCCTATTTTTGCCCACACGTTTTAGTGGAAGAGATTGTCATCTAAATATAATAGGCTCTCCCTTTGAACTTACATTTCTTGTATGAACAACATGGAACTCATGCTATTAAATATCAATCTACAGGTCTCATGAGGTTTGCTGGAAGTGTGTATTAGTAATTTATTTAACACTTATTTAAACACATTGATCTTCTCTATTGTCTATTTCCAAGTTTATCTGGATACTACGAGAGAGGCAAAAGCCGTGAACAGTTTGCAAAGTCATGATGCAAATCTTCCTGGCCCTGGTAGAAATCTCAACAGCAGGTCAAAAGATCTGTATCTGAGCAGAAACAATAGCGGTGGAGCTCTGCTCCAGCGCATTCTGGTACTGCCAAGACCTTGCTCCAGGAAAAGCCTTGCAACTTGGTCAGCCAAAGGCATGTGACAGCTTGCCCTTATGAGTGGCAGTGACAGCCTGCTGCCAACTTCAAGGATGACATAGCTGCTCAGGAAACAATCTATGGATAATTTTTGAGGGTTTGGGAATGTTGTGTGCTCACGCACACATGCACACGCACACACACCCCAACATACCATCAAAGGCCTTGCTGACAATCTGCACATCAGTAGCAGAAAATCTTGGGTGCATGTATATGGTTAGATCTAATCTCAGCACATTGCTTGCATGACAGCACACAGAAAAAAGCTCAAGCTGACATGCACCGAGAAGCCAGATACTGTCTTGTTATTCATCACTGAAGTACGATAGTGTTCAACATAATAATAGTATTATGTATCTTCAGCTGATGAAGTACTGCAGAAAAAGCCTATTGTGAGTGCAGCAGAGAAATAAAGCATAATGTATATGGTAACTCAGGAGGAGACAGATTACAGGAAGATAATACTACACAAATAACTAATGGATTTTCTATTATGATAATACAGCAACTTCAGTAGAAGAATAATTGGAGATAGATAAGCACAAGGAAGTCTGTCCAGCAAATAAATTGATGTTTTAAACAAATATTTCACTATGTATGTCAGATTTTCATTCAGAAGCCAATAGAGAAAGAAACAAGCAATTTCTTGAAGTGTAGCATTTTAAGGTTCAGTGAATATTCATACTGTATAACAAAACCTGTAAATAAAGTGAGCTGTTTTAAAACTGGGATTTTTCCCACTATAGTTACTTAGTCAATTATTTCTTTTAAACTGACTCTTTTGTGAATGTACTATCCTTTAAAAAGTCAATAGACTCTTGAGTCAAAAACTAACTAACTGACTAAGAGTCTAAACCTCTTAGTTTTCTGGCTTTTACTGAGTTTTGGTTGGTTTGTTTGAATTTTGGACTTCTTGGTCCATATATTGCTTCTATGCTTATTTTATTGAAATACTAAAAAAATGCTTACTTTAGCTGAAGTTTCTCTTTCTTTAAGGTTCAGACATGAAACTGAAAAAAAACATTAAACAAAATTATACCCTTTTTATACAGCCAGTGTAGGTGGATGGCAGGCCAGCATGAACTTGATGATATAATTCCCAAAGAGGATGCCCCTATGAGCTCTTTAAATAGAACACTCTTTTCCAAAAGGGTCAGATTCTGCTTTGTTACTTTTATTGACTAAGACTTTACTCAGTGAGTCATCCTAGTTAATCAATGGCATTATGCCCGCAGGATAGTATTAATCAGCATGACTAACTGGATCACAACATGGCCTAAACTTGGCAGCATTTACAGTGAAACACAATGATATCTAAATGGTTATTCTTATAAATGCCAGATTGTGCTAACCAGTCCCAAGCCATGACAGCTTCTAATTGTGTTATTCCAGGAATTTATTTTGATTAGCAGCTTAAAGCAGTAGCAATTCTTATGTTTATTTGTATGCTATGCTTTTACGAAAAAAGATTTTGGAGTATCTTATGATGACTTAGACTTTGCGATTGTTATTTTCTGAAATAATTATTCAAACTAAAACTGCTAGTAGTCATGACTTCCTTTTTCATTCCACAACACTCCTCAGCTCTGGGGGAATGAGACTTCTAGAGATGCTAGAGATTCTAGTAGACCCTTCAGAATCGTTCTTTCCTTTCCAGACACGGCTTCAATTAAAGAAGAGATTGCTCATATAAGTGTGTCAAGTTACTCACAAAATGTAAAAAGGCATTTGAAAGACATATTTATGTATATCAAATGAACAGCACACTCAATTAATCTATCAGTGTACCTAAATTATGGCCTTGTGATTATTGCTCTCAGGGACCTCAGGCTGTAGTCAGACATACTTCATACTCCATTGCAACTCGGGCAATTTAAGAGGCTAACATTCCCTTTCCACCTCTAAGTGTTTAGTTACATTGACTCCCTGACAGGGGTTACCTTCCCCTCAGCTATTCTGGAATAACTGTCCATGTAATTATGCCATAAATCCAGTCCCATCAAAATAACGCAGGTTAGGAAGTCCTATTATTATAAGTGTATAAGGTAACTGTGATTACTCTGAGACAACTAGGCTGGGTGTTACTCATGCAATTTTGTTGGCAGATCTGAGGCCTGGGTAATCGTGGGCAGGCAACAGGCAATCGTTTGCTCAAGCTCAAGTATAACCAGAACAGAATTTCTGATGATGGCTTTACTTTTCCTTTTGTTTTCTTGTTTTAAAACTGCAAGTACAGTACTTCAGAAGACTGTTGTTAAGTTTTAACTGATGTCAACAAAGTGATTTGAGGATTTAAAATTAATTTATAAAAAGTTACAGGAAAATCGTTAATGTCAAATAGCTGTGAGTCAGACCAACAAGAGTCTGCTTATGCGGAAGCACAATAACCAGCCCTACTGGCTTCAGAAGAAATATTGACATATGGTTTGAGAGAACAACATCAAAGTGTCAGGGCTTTGCACAACCCAGCTGGGACATGGCAAGTCAGAAATTAAAGACATTTTAGTCATCATAACTGTTATCAAACGCAATAATAATTCATAAGCTCAGAAACCTTGCCATTATATGGTTTTTAACCTGACTCTGCAGGAAGTTCAGGCTCACACAATCACACTTTTGATCAATATCTGTACTTCCATAGAACTTTCTTTCCTCCCTTAACTTTGAGATATCTTAGCCAATATCAGCCAGGAGTAGAGATGTCTGAGGAAATTAAATGTTTCATGAAAAGATCTAGCCAGGTAAAAGGGAGAAACCCTATACATATATGACTAAGATGCTTCCCTGTTCACCAAACCTGAGAAATTATCTCAGCCCTACAAAACTTACAGAACTAATCAGAGAAGCAACAGCTTGCAATTAATTCTCAAGAGATGAACTCAAGACATGACGAGAGACAAGTTATTTGGCACCAGGTATTTCACACTGCAGCAATGAGTTACAAATGTTCCAGCTGCAGGAAAAAAATCAGATGGGTATGCAGGAAGGCATACCCCACTTCATTGTTTCTCCTTTTCATTTTGACATCAGAAGCAAATCCCCATGTTGGGTTTGAGATCTGAAAGCACTTCCATGGTGGCATCTACAGATTGAGACTCTTTCTTCCTAGAGCATATTTTTTGTGTTCTGCCCAGCCATATAGTACATTACTCCTCTGCTCTGCTTTACAGACTCTTTGAAGTGTTTGCTGAAGAAGAGCCACTGGGGATAGTACCTTCTCTCCACCTCTGAGAAGAGTGACTGATGTAAACATATCACTATGTCTGTAGCAGTCTTCCCATGCAGGCTTCTTCCTTTCACCAGGCTTGAGTGACTTCTGCGGACTAAAAGAGTAGCAGATGAATTAGAGGAGCAGCAACCTGCAGTTTATCTGCAAGTGTTGAAGCAGCCAGGGGCATTGCTGGAAGTCAAACCAAGGCATGGGGAGAGACAGCTGGAGAGCTAAAGTTTTTCCTCCAGAAAATTGTCCTATGATTCCTTTTTTTCTCTTTTCTGTTTTGTTGTTGTTTTTGTTTTCTTTCTTTCTTTTTTGGGAGGGTGTTTGTGTGTGTCTTGTTTTTATGTAATTTTTGTGACATTCTGCTGTATAAATGAAATATGAAAAGATACAAGCAATAGCATAGTTATCTTTAGATGAGATTGCATGTCTAAGTATTAGTTTAGGAGACTGAGGAGAGGAAAATGAATATTCTTTCCTGAAATATTTTGTCGAATTTCACTACTTTGCAGAATTTATTCATGAGGAAATAATAGCATGTATTTGTTTCACTAGCAAAAAATTTTCTTCTCTGTTTCATCAAACCATGATTTTTTGTTTCAGAAAACAATTGCAACGGCTTTCCAAACAATTGAGACATATGCTATTAGGTAGATGTCCAAAAGATAAATTAGTCTGTACATCTGTTTACCTCTCTTTTCCTTTCAAACACAATGCTGAATCATGTTTATACACCTTGATAACACAAAGTATTAACACAGACTATTTTTATTAAGAAGTTGTGAAAAACTGTGTAGGATTTCTTTGGCAACATTGCTTAGTCCAAATGTGGATACCCTGATGGAAGGAGTGGGAACTCTGTGGAAAATTGCAGGAACACTGACAAATGAAACTTGTCACAATGCCCAAGAATTAGCACTTGTTAACAGTGAAAGAACATGATGTCTATCACTGCGTTCAACAACAAGGCTTACAAATGAATAGATTAATCATTGCTCATTTTAAAGCATTATTAAGGGTTTAATGAAATTGTTGGAACAGTGGGATATCCAGACTTTCAGAGCCAGTGACATTTCACACCCTGTATTGAAGGAACTATTATTAATAGCATTTAAAAGATGATTTTGGCTATAGACAATTATTGGCACAGTTGTTTGGGCTTTTCTAACCGGAGATCATATCACACAGCTTCTTGCTTTGGATGACTTTGTCTCAGGGCTATAGCTGGGAGGCGGGATGCCTCATGCTTTAGCATGCTGACTTCTGGACACTAAATACATTAAATCCTTCTCAGTCAGGAACAAACGGTCAAAACACTGCCTCAGTGATCTGGAATGAAACAAAGGCTCACACATTTTCATCAGGATACTGCAGCTGCCTGTGTTTGCATCTGAGGGGTATATAGACCCCCCTGCTCAGGACCTCACCTCACCCTGGGCCCAAGGGAGAGCCCAGCACCATCGTTTTCTTCCCCACCAGCTAATATATTAAACTGTAGGTTATCTTACATTGGCTGTAGGTTAACAATAGACTAAGTTTTCAGCTTGAAAGAGGGATTCAACAAGGAGGAGAGGAGTGTTTGAAATCCTGTGCCCTTTTACTATTTTGGAGCTCTAAAAAATGCTATGAAAAGACACCTTATCCCTTGGGATTTGGCTTTCAAAACCCACACTGAAAGAGAGATACAGTTTCTTTACTAAAACAGAGCAGACCTGAATCTTGTTTTAAAATGTCAGTGTAGGAAAAGCGATGTCCCCTTTTATATAGCAGACACCTAGGAGATGAAAGTGCTCAAGGAGGTTTAGTTCACATGTCCCAACCGTTGGGAGCCAATCTTGGTAGTAATCTTCATTGGGTGAGATGCTCTTCTCCCTTCCTGGGGAGAATCTGGTGATAAAAGCTGATAAGCAAGAGACAGGGAAAGAAAGAGAGTGAGCACCACTCTCGCATGGTAGCATGTTCAGTAACGTGTCTGGGAGTAGTGAAGGAAGGAAAGGGAATGGTCCTGCTGCCACCAACTCCAGTGTTTTAAACAGAGGCTATCTAATATAAAGATAAGGCCTGTTGGTCTGAGAATTGCCAAGAGATAGTCTGGGAATAAGCCCTTTTTTCAATAATATTTCAGTTTTCTGAATATGGATGAATACTGGATGTATATATGGATGAATATATTTTCCTTTCTAACTACAGTCTTTTTTTTCCCTAGAGGGCATTTTTTGACAGCTTCAGGAGGAGTTTCTAGACTCTTCCCTGACATCTTCCTCACTGCACAAACTAATGTGTGTTCTTCTTTCACTGCATTGGATGGGTTTACTCATCTGGAAAGCATCTATCTCTGTGTAAAATAACTCTTTTATCTATTACACTGAATGTCTTCCTCTGTACATCTGGTGGAGGAGTTTGAAAGGATCACTGTGGGAAGGGCAATTAATTTTAAAACTGCAAAACTGAATTCAAGTCAGCTATATGCCTGACATTGTCCTGAAGGTAAATTTACTTTTTTTCCATTGAGATTCTTGTTTTGTCTGATATATATACAACCTGTTATATGTAAATAGTAACATGCCAAAATGATTGTAAAATCCCAGTTTCATAAAATATACAGCAGAATGAGACAAAGAAGAATTTAGACGAGATAAACCATGTTTAGGACATCAGCTGACTATTTGGTATGATTTTGCACAAAATGACAAGTCCTAACAGCAGTTCTTCCAAAAGACAGATAAATATGTTTAATGGTCTTTATTATAAAGTGTCATTTTTCCATGAACCTTCGTCTATTTTAAAATTTCTCAGACGCAGGGGCATGTGGAGATATTTCTCGTTGTATACATATATACTTCCACACTCTCACACTAGACTAGTAAGGTCATAGAGCACCTTACTGAAGTGTTTCTCTAACACTGAGGTAAAAGAAAAGGAAAAGAAAATAACATGAATATTTCAGTACCTAAACAACCACAATATGACTTGTCAGGTTAAGTTTGAGGAAGATGGCTCTTCAATAACCAGTGTAGGAGGCATTTAGGAACTAATTGTAGAGGACTTCTGTGTTGAATTGCATTTATCAACTTACTTGCACCAGTCCTTTATTCCTTATAAGAATTGTTCCCTATATAGGGATGCTTATATCAACCCACTGTGTGGAATTTGTATTCAAAGATGAATGTATGCAGCTGTATTAGTGTTTGTGTGCACACACAGAGGTCTATAAAGAAAACTAAAAGCAAATAGATTAGTTTGGGATTCAAGATTGAAAAAAGTGGAGAATCTATATAAAAGGAGAACAAAAAATTAGCATTAACACAAAAAATATTGCAATAAATCTTATTTAGAATTTTTATCTCCATTTTTATAACGAATTCAGAATGTGTACTGAAAGCCAGCAGAATGGTCTCATAAACTACATAAAATTACACAGCAATAAAAAAAAAGGGAATTGGACAGATTTTCTTACTTGATAGATACCTTTTGTGGACAGAATATTGCATTTTATACATGGTGTTTGGCCATATGTATACACCTCACTGCAAAAGACAAGTATTGTAGCAGTTCATGTTTATCAATAGACAATTTTATACAAAATTGTACAAAATGTGTTACTTAGCATTCATATACAAATTGCATTAACACTTTCCCACATGGCTCATTATTATTTAGAACATGTTGCAGTCAGACATAACAACTGCAGGGAGGAGACAGAGTCACTGACAGGTACATGAAGAAAAATATTTTTGGCAGACTTTATCAAGTCTGTGTTACCGCTTCACAGCAGTGGATGAGATCACAATGTGCTAATGTCTGTACCAACCGATGATTTCCCATCTCACTTCCCTCCTCCTAGCACCTGACCTACTTTACATCACTTTACCCTGATGGGCTGTATAAAGGACCTGAAATCCTTCAAGCCGTAGAGACCCAGTAATGGTCCAGATACAAATCCTCAGTTATTACTGTCCATCACTTATATGCTAGAAACATCCCAGTGGCTGTTCACAGGCATAAATTACGATTCTGTGTCAGGCAATAGTTTTAGTCCCAGAAACACTGTACTGTTAAGGGAGTTCCTGCTGTCCTGTACTATTAGTTGCAGATGAGAGCTTGAGCAAAGACTTTGAGAAACTGTCTCCTCCTCTCTGGTTAGTATTCTCTGGGATACTACCACCCTCTGATAGGACATAAGAGATATTATCGTACAGAGGAAACCTATAGAATTCCTCACATAAACTATTGGTATAAAAAACTTTCAATAAAGAAATATAGAAATAAGCCACATTGTTGTTAAAGAACTCATCTTAAAGTGTTAAAGAGTTAGTTTGGTTAAAGGAATATGTACATAATCTCTGCATTTTACTAGTACAGATTAAGTACCTCAAAATAGAAAATGTAAATGGATAGAAAAAAAAAATAAAAATGAGAAAAAGTATGGAAAATTATGTCTGCCTTTTTGGAAGCTGAATGCAGCAGATGATATAAATGTGTAATTATGAACAAATATCTTCACAAAAAATGTAATTAAATAGTTAAAATATTACACACAGTACACATTCACGAAAAAAAATTAAAAAGCAATCAAATGAATAGTTATTAGCTACATTGTGTTCCCTCCACTCTTTTACCCACAGGCATTGTACCGTTATTGCAGTTATTGTGTATCACAAATTACAGACCAGCTCCAATATTTGCTACCATAGAATTACAGCCTAGGGGAGTGCCAAGTTTCCTGCCATCAGATATTCAGCACACTACCTTTGCGTGGATAACAAGAGAAACCAAAGCAGGCAATAATGTGGAACAATCTGCGGAGAGTTATAGCATAAAATATGCTACTTGCAAGTTATTATAAAACCCAAGCCTGTACTTACACATTACGTAGTTTCAGGTTCCTAAGTGTGCAGCGCCCACAGCACTGAGCGGCACACCTCAGGGTACCTTCACACACAGCAGGCATGCTTGAGCTCACTTTACCTCCAAAGCTGCATGACCAAGGAAGTGACTCATCAAGCCAGAGCTGATATACCCTGCTGGAAATCTTCACTTCAGGGCCCTACCAACCCAGTCACACTCCTTTTTAATTTGTTGGTGTGTGGTGGGGAGGAAGTCGTGAAGAGCTACCGACAGCTCTGAAGAACTCTCTGCCCTGCGGCCAGTGAGGAACCAGCAGTGAGTTTTCAAGAGACTGAAACAAGACAGAGACCTAGTCTTTGGGCTAAGGGGCCTTGGAAACCCAGGATAGTAGCCAGCCTTGGGTAAGACTGGCTTTTGGTGCAGTTCTTAGGGTAAATACGTCCCACATTTCTTTGCATGTACTAAATCTTGTGGAAGAGAGGAAAAACTTCTTTAAAAAGTGCAGCTTCAGACCAACAGCTATGTAGAAGATAAAGTCCACCATCTTATGACTCTCCAGACACACACATGGGTCCCAGTAGCAAGGGAAGGGAAGGGAAGGGAAGCTTTGGTTATTGAAGAAAACTATTTTGTGTGACTTATCAGTAAAAAAAACTATGGGGAAGTTTGGAGAAAAAGGGCTATTTTCATCAAAGCTTTTATGTATAAAAAATTATGATTTCATCCAGCAGAGGTCATTTGAGAGTGTATCTATGAAGTGATACAGAGTACTACTGTGATGCAGAGTGTGTTTTCCTACGAAGCAGCAGTCCAGCACTTATTTCGCAAGCCACATTCATCTGACACACAGAGTGGGAAAGGGTAAGGAGTGAGGCACTACACAGAGATGGGTAGGTGGTACTAGAAACCTGTTTCAGAGCTAACATTAGCCTGTGGTTTTGTCCTTTACCATTTCATATGTGACAGATTTCATAAGAAATGTATATAGTACATATTTATACTTCAAATCAACAAATAATCAGTAAAATATTTTTGTGGTGTATTCAGTCTATTAAAACTTGTTGGAAGACAGAGAGTGAATTTTTGCCATCCCCAGAAATGATGAGAACAATTTCTGTCTAATTTTTGCTGCCACTGTCACAAGCCATGTTATTAAGAAATAGCTATTCTGGATAGTGGAATGAAAACAAGAAATATTCCCTCTCTGAAGGTAATGGTTGCTATTAAACCTAAAACCCCAGAGCAATGTGAAATTCTAGGATGATCATGATCACTATATCTCTCCTAATGTCTAAGGAGTGATTTTCATGTGTCCAAACAAGCCCTGATTTTTTTCAGTAACTGCCACATTACTATGTTTTGGACATCTGCATACCTTAATGACCAAGCCTCTGACTTGTAATTTATGTCTCCTTACTACCCGTGAGTGGGATTCAACTGCCTCGTTAGGTACAGATGTCTAGAAATGACTAAGTATTGCACAGATTTATCTTGCCAGTCCACTCCTTCCCAATTCCCCAAACTCACTTAATGTTTAAATCCATCTGTAGAATTGAGATATAAAGTTTTATGTATTGCTTATATTGAGGGCTTGGCTTCTGAAGTGCAGCCTGTTGGATATACAGGGGTACTGGTGACTTAGCTATTGGTGAAAACTCTTCAAAAGGAATATGATGATTTGAATTTCTGCCACTAAGTTTCAGACTCTGCAAAGATGCTTTTAATGTTTACAGACAACTGCATCTTTATGACATTTCTGCTGTCCAACAGTGGTTTGACTGATTTATCAGGTTCCATAAAGGCTAATTCTTTTGCTGGAGTTTGACTTCTGTTTCCTAAAATTTCACAAAAAACCCAAAACAAAACAAAAAAACCCACGAAAAAACCCAAATCAATTCATGTCTGATTAGGGGATAAATGCAAGTAAAAGCCTACAATAACCATTTCATTCCCTACATGCCCACTTATCTGGAATCAGTAGGTTCAGATCTTTCTTTCACCTGACACACAATTAACAATCATTAACAGAACACTGGAAATGCAGAATGCAGGAGTTTGGATTCTGAAGCCAATGGCAGTTTTGCCATTAATTCCCAAGAAGGACAATTTTTATTGCTCCTCTAGTGAATATTGAGCGCCTTCTGGAACACAGTGGCACAACTCCACACCACAGTACTGTGTGGGGTATTGGGCGGAGACTCACTCATATGGTTCACTTGTTCCTGCAAGTCTGAATGAATTGACATGAGGAAAGACTGAACTTTCTCCGACTTGCAAATCATTACATTAATCTCTAGGATATGGTGCCCTTGCCTAAGAGTACCTGAAATGATGACTATTCCAACTAACACTCCCTGAGCTGAATTTATTTTCAGACTTCAGTCTGTGATTAGTAGCTTCCATGCCATGTGTTTCAAGTCCGCCTTTCTGAAGGCAATTTTGGCAAATTCTTCTGGCATCTCACTGCTGTACATCAGATTTGTTAAGGAATTTCCTCACTGAGAAGCAAAAACTGAAGAAGTTGGTTATTACCTTACATCAAAGGTTTAGGGCACTCAAGCACAATCATAAGCAAGGTGAAAAACCCTTCTGAAGCAGAGAAACAGAAGGTTTTTGAGATTCTTGATTCAAGGTCATGCTTATGGAGCTTCATAACCTTATGGAAAGTAAAAATCCAGACCCTTATACTGAATTTTGCTTTCCATGGGCATGTAGTCCTGGCCTGGGAGTCTTAAGGGACCCTTCAACGCTTCATTTTCAGTGTTTGATTTGGAATGCTTCCAACTTTTGTTCCTCAAGCCTAACAGTTAGGATACCAGGATACCCTACTTGATCAGTGCAGCCATGTGACAGACAGCCATGATGGCTTTTTACTCTGGAATTGGTAACAAGAGGAAGAATCAAGGAAGCAGGTCTCCTACGTCTGGTGTCCATGCACCGAGTAATAATGGTTACAAACCAAAACTAAGTCTTCATCTGATGCTACTTTTAACATCTTAATGTTGAAAAACAATTGGTCCAAGAGAATTTCTTCTCTTTACTTAAAAGAAAACAACAACAACAATAATAAAAAAAACCCTTGATCTTTGCTTTTTTTTCCCTAAATATCTTTCTGTTTGGCTTTTGTCGCAATCTTTTACCATTTGAAACTTAGTGGGTAGCAAAGCAAGGCTTCTCTAAATGACAGATTAATTTCTTATGTGTACCAAAAATCAGCAATTGTTATGCCTGAAATGGGCTGGTGTGCAAGTAGAGACTATTTTTGACATTCTGTTGCTCCTGGGTAACAGCTAGGTAGTAAACAAACATAGTAGCCAAATTTACTTAAGTCTGCTGTTTTATCGACCATCTTTTAGAGAAAAAAAAAGAAAAAAAAAAAAAAAGGAACCCAAAACCTTTGAATAAGAACAACAGTTTATTAAAACCAGAAAACACTTATTGTTACAAATGGGGTATCTAAAAGAAAATTAGGTACTGCCTTCTATAGCGATGCAGCACTCAGGTGTAATAAAATTGATGAGCCCATACAATAAAATTTATGGAACTACAGTGAATTCAATTTATTTGAATATGCTCAGTTATGTTTTTGTTTATTCCCATAGCAGATGTTTAATTTACAAACCAGGCAATTACTACAGCTCTTCCAAACAAATAAGAACAGATTAGTCAAACGTTCACATCAGTTTTTATGTTTATCATTAGTTTTATGATGCATCATGAATATTCAGTGTTAAGAAAAAACTATCATTATGATACCTGGAAAACCTTAAAACGATGTTTTGCATTTCCAAATGGTGTTTCACCCTCTTTGAAAAAGATGCTAATGTGTGTTACTACGAGCTGGGCTTATATGTTAATAAGGATTGCTCAAATATCTTCGTGATGTTTCACAGAGATTAGCTTTGCAGTCATAATGCTTCAGTATAGATGTGTCCAACATTGTTGTATTTTCCTTAAATAAATTAGGGAATTTTGGTTTCCCTTTCAGAGAGAATTCTTGAGACTGAGTGTTTTTCTAACAAGACAAAGCAAACCTACCAAAAAAATACCTCTCCCGAAACAAATAAATACATAGATATTTGTCTTGAAGTTTCAGGTAACATCAGTGTCATCCAGCTGGCCTTTGGCTTGCTTCATGTTTCCTGGAATACATCCCATGGTAGAAGGAAATCATTCTATCAGTAGAAACGCCATGTTGCATGCATGCTGCATACTAGTTATCCATACTGGCTGATGGATAGGAAGCTGTTACTCAGCAGTTTGGTGTTGTTTTTTGTTGTTTTGTCTGTTTGGTTGGTTGGTTGGTTTTGGTTTTTTGTTTGGTTTGGTTTTTTGTTGTTTTTGTTTGTTTGTTTTGTTTTGTTTTGTTTTTATTTTTGTTTTTGTTTTTTCTTTATGGGCCTTATTGCTAAACTGACAGGTATTTCATAAGAAAAAATACAGTGTCTGTCTATCATGGAGGGTGTGTGCATATGTGCACATGTGTACATGAGCACAGAGATGCCCTAGAAAGAAAAGGTATCCCCTGTCTCATTTTCTTTAAATGAATTATAGTCAGCTGAGTTGTATATTAGAAGAACAGAAAATAAGCCTCAGTTTCTTCTCCAAATTCCAATAATACATCATTCCCTTTAACCATTTTGACATTGTGTCATTTTCATTAATTGCCAAGCTAAGAGAAGATTTTAGGGTTAGATCAATTTACCAAGATGAATTCTTGTGGGAATACTCTCACCAGGAATATGCTGTGCAGTGCAAGATGCATGAAATGGTGTAAAAGATTTCAATGGAAAACAAGGATCTATTGTTAAAGCTGATTGTTGTCTTAAAAACTTAATCTTTACCCACCTCATTAACAACCCTCTTTGTTGACAGCAACACTCTCTTGACAACAATAAAAAACCATCTCTTTCTTCTTCATTAGTTACGATATAAATTTGATTTGAAACTTTAGCTTTAACAATAGTTTCAGAATAAACTCGTGTAGCTTTGTTATATAGCCTTTGGACCTTTATGGGGTCATTATGGGGTTCTTTGGACAGAAAAATTATAATTTTGAGTCTTTTCTTACCTTCCAGGTTCTAAGTAGAATTTCTAAGATCTTTACCACTACAAAAATACAAATAAAAGGGTACTTTCTGCATCGGAAGCATTGGAACAGGCTGTCTAAGCATTGGAACAGGCTGCCCAGGGACGTGGTGGAGTGACTGTCTCTGGAGATATTTAAAAGTTGTGTAGACGTGGTGCACAGGGACATGGTTTAGTGGCGGGCTTGGCAGTGTTAGATTTACAGTTGGATTCAATGATCTTAAAGATCTTTTCTGACCTGAATGATTCTATGATTCTGTTCTATGATTTACCCAGTACACCTTGAGCATAGCTGTACCACAGAGAATTTGTATATACTTCATGGAGCAAATATAGTTTGTTGAAGTGATTTTCTCACTTAAATTGAAACGTGAGGATTTCCAGCACAACAAACTCCTGCCAATTCATACTGAAACTCTCCTCCTTCTTCCTCCAAAAGTACCAACAAACATCGTTTCTCAATTTCACAGAAAATTTCACAGGGAGGAAGGTATCTTATTAATAATATATCACACCGTTGAGCTGCAGATCTGGAACATTAAGACCACATTATGCAAATAGCGATAACATCAAAAAGGGGGAACTGTGCTGATAAACAAGGGCTCATAACTATTGGATTTCCTCAGGAACAAAGCAAACCACTCTAATGAGAAACAGTTCATTGGCAATTCAATTTTCAGTAAGTAGTAACGTGTGAGTACATTTACATCACAGAGCATGCTTTCTGAGAGTAAGTACATACTATACTACATGGAAAAAACGTATGTGTACATACTGACAGATGGTAACATGTACAGGTTTGCATAAGAACGTGGATGAAAATCACACCACAAATAATGCCAAGTCACAGTGTGAGACTGAACTGGGAGGGATAAGCATTGATCAGCAACTTTGTTCCACAACTCAACTGCTAATTATTCTAGTACTACAACCACTAACATAGTTTTAGTCTGTTTCCATGGTATCTGAGTCTCTGAACACTATAAAAATGATCAATTACTTAGAATGTCTTAATGAAGAAAATGCAAAGGTTGCGAAGCTAAGCACTCCAGTCAAAAAATTAACAGCCAAGGTTGCTTGCACAATCTTAACTCTTGCCCTTTATGAATATATATTATAATCTTTACCTGCAGATTGCTTCTTAATGTATTTCACACTTTTCTACAGGTTGTATATTTTAGTCTTCTGCAGTGATAATGTGCTATCCATTGAACAAGCTATTTTTGTGTTGTTATTTATGCAACCTAACTCTGACAAGAATGCATTATTTTAGTATTTCAACAGTTGTTTCTGGAACAAATACCATTAGCAGTGTAATTGTTAGCAATTTCCTTTCAATGTAGCTAGTTTGGTTTTTTTCCCTGTGATTTGCCCTCAGTTTTCTTCCTCTTAAGACTTGATATATTTCCATTAGAGCATTGGACTGGGTTATATTCACAAATCTTTTTTTCTATTATTTATTCAAAAAATCTTTCTTTAAAATGAAAATAACAGACTTAGCTGTGGAATTCCATCAATGTAATGTTCAGAGCTAGTGCCACTTCTTTTTTCCTACATAATATCCATCTGCTTATACACCCAAGGAACATGCTAGTCCCTGCAGTGTGTCATTGCCAGGGAGCAAAGAGGTTACTCTCCTGCAGCAAAAACACTCTATAGAGAGTGATGTATCAGCAAAGAAAAGAGGAAGAATAAAGCCACAAAAACACATTCTGATCAGTATAGAGGTTTTGTCTCTTCTCTCCAAAGAAAGAACTCTGATTTAATTTCATGTATGTCAAGCTTTATCCCAGATGACTCATGGTGAAAGATTTTTTAATTGAATGGGTCAGCTATATAGTTAACTCTTTGGGGAAAGACTGCAGTCTGTAAAATGCATAGAAAAAATATAATTTTCATTAAAAGAGCTTAATGAGCTGTGCAACCTCAAATCTTAAAATCTCTTCAATTCACATGCTGGTTCCATCTAGTCCTCTTCACAGTGGGGGAACTTGATACCGCACAACAGTACTTGTTTGTCTCCGGCTGCCATGTTCTGCAGGGCTCATCAGGGACAGGATGGACATACAAAGCCAGTTTCCAGATAGTGCCAGTCGGTGTAGTGCCTTAAAGCATGTGGAGCTATAATGAATGCCATCAGCTGTTCCATAATCTCTATTTTTTCCCCTGGAGATTAGAAAAATGATCTCATTGCTGTACTGCTCGCTGGAGGATGTTTGCAATGCTATTATGGCTGTGGCTAGTTTTACACCTGGTAATGTGTTAGTTTTTCTTGCCTGGAGATCTAAATACAGACCATGATACTTAAAACCAAAATGTTTAATGACTGACCAATGTGAGTAAGGAAATTTCATTCCAGTATTGCTCAATAGATTCTGAAACTGAGACAGCTCTTTAGCTCAAATGACCATCATGTACACTTTCTTCTAAAGATCTTGTTGAAAATGACTGTAGGAAAATTTATTGGACTGTGACACAGGTTTCCCTTTTCCCACCAAAGGTACTTCAAAGAAGCAGAGTTTCATCCTTCCCATTAAACTACGTGAACTATCCTAAGGCAACAGAGAAAAAGCAAACAGCCCTTTTCATAGCTCCGTGTAGCACCGTCTCTCGACAAGCTGACCCCAGAGCAGCTGCCAGGTATCCAGCCTGGCTGCAGCCCCGTCCACCTGCTCTCCGCTCAGCAGCAGGCTCCCGCTGACTGGTTCACAAAGAAATGGCCAGGTGTTTGCTGCCTGCTGGCCTGGCCACATGTTGGCTGCCAGTTACCAGGCTCCTGCCGCCCTGTTCACCTGCTGGCATCGCGCTGCTTTCCTGATGCCCCGAATCCCCTGCTGAGTGGCAGGTGGTATCCTTTCACCCTGTGCACTTTTTTCTATATTTCTTTTCAAAATACATGACTCTGCTTTTGTTGCTTTTGCTTTTCTGAGTGCAAAATATATATACGTGCACACAAACACACACATACAGGCATGTCCTCTCTGCCCCTCTGCCTGCTCTTTTCCTGCCCGTGAATCGACTTGAATAAGCTGGTGTGGAGCAGCAGGTTCCATTTAAGATCCCAGCTGCACACTGACATTATCATTGGTGTCAGTTTGTAAGCACATCTACAGTAATTGTTGCTGAGACAGCAGGTTTTACTGTGAGATTCAGCAAGCCCCATGATTCTTTCCACACGAGAGCTTTAGAAGCAATGCTTTGAGTAATTGCAATTTTTTGATTCCTAATAGAATCCCAAAAGTACCTCTGGGATTTTTTCATTCTGTGTACCTCAGGGTGGAGATTTCTCATATGAACACAGCTATTTAGAAAGAAAATTAAAGCAAACTAGAACAGATCTCTCTGAACAAACAATCTTTGCCATTTTTTTTTTTTAATTGCTGACAAAATAGAAAAACAAAACACGCACACACACGCCCCACTGTGTTCCATACACTAATACAGTTTATCAGATTTCATGGCCTTTATCCAGAAAAGCAAAAACCTACTGTGAAAATAGGAGTAGATTTAAACTTCTCCAGCCATGGACACAGTTGCATGCGAAGCAATAAAGTGTAAAGGAGCAAGATAGTGTTAATGTAAGCTAGGCAGCTTGAATGTGAGTATTAACATTAGATTGACTGTCCTACCTTTGCATGAAATCTAGTTTAAAGTCATCTTTGCTGGAGCAATAACATGTTGCACGGTCCTCTGTGGATGCAATGAACAGCCCATATGGTTAACACTCTAAAAATACCGTACTGCTTGTGTTATGAGAGATACTATAGGGCCCAAAGACAGACTTGCTTCAAGTGATACATGCATAACTACATCAAATATTCTGTGGAAATCTGTGGGGCTCTTTGCAGAGTGAAATGCTACTGAACATGACAGAGTGAGTCCTGGGAACCAAACGCAAAAGCTAGATATGGGACAGCATTTAATACTAGGCTGCAGTATGTATAATATTTCAGGCTGCTTGCAAATATGATTGATTTTAGATACAAAGCTTAAGCCGCACATTGGGAGATTAGTATTTTGGCTAGCTGGCCATTACTGTAATTTCTGATAAGAACCGGCTTAATTAACCTGTGAGATTTTATAGTATATCTAGAGCCACAGGAATGGTTAGAAAAGCTTTAAAGGGCACAGCAAGCACAGAAAATATGTAAGCATTAGACTGAAGTATGAAGTATCTTTGATTCTATTTGTTGGTGGGGTTTTTTTTTTCAGTTTTTTAGTTTGTTTTGGGGTTTTCATTAGGATTTTTTTTTTCCTATGACCAGTTGAGTGAAGAGGTTTCCTAGTTATTAAATTTATTGGTCATCAAATAGAGTTGTTCATTTAGTGCACACACACATAAGCCTGGAGAAAAATACATCCAGCCAGCCTTGTGGAATTTTGTAGTATGGCCACAGGTAATTATCACATCCTTGATTTGGTTGTTAGGCTGTAAGGGACAAATTTATAATGATCTCAGAGCCACTATCAAGTATTTTTGCTCAAAGAGATATCACTGCATGCACATAGTGTTTGGAAGAGGGTCTTCCATGCTGGAGCAGGAAAAGGAAGAGAGAAGCGTAAGGTTGCAAGGAACGCCATGGCCACATGCTGAGTCACACAGTCAAAGCTCATCTGCGTCTGGGCTGCTCTCCATCTCTGCAAGAGCAATGACTTTGTGACTGTGGCCTTAAGATGCCCCGGTATGGTTGTAGATGGGACCATTTAAGCCCCTGTTAGTTTAAAAATGAGAAGCTCCGTAACCTCTCTGAATTGGTGTCTGTGTCTGACAGATTTGTTTACAGGTGTTTTACAAGCCAAAAGTCACCTAGAGTGCAGAAGCAGCTGCTTTAATCAGGTAAAGACAGATGACTGCTTTAATGACTAGAGCAACAGAAACTGTAGAAGCTTGTAGGACCTTTTATTTTATTATTCACTGCTTTATTCCACATCCAGAGAAGTTGTTTTAAAAGTATCTGTAAGAGAATGAAGCTACTTTATATTGGCTGTTGTGAAGGGAATTAATGTTTTCTTAAACATGATCTCTGAAAATTACTTTCTACAAGACATCTCTGACTAAGCAGTTTTTGACAGTTCATTTAACCTTTACAAATAAACATTAAACAGAATTTTGGCAAACTGTAACATCACCTCTAACTAAAACTGATATTTGTCTCATTTAGAAAAGCAGGAGATAAGAATCTTGACTGAATAATTTATAAATCTTTAAGCAGCTATTATCATGTAAAATGCAAAATGTGCTGCTGTCTATGAGGAAACCCCAAATCCCCCCAAAACTGTGGGTTTTTTCCAAAGTAATGAATCTTATGAATTTATAATTATCCCTCACAGCAAATTTGGGGTTTTCTGAATTACATTTCTCCTTTAATAAAGCTGTGCTAGGAGACTAACACTTCTTTCAACTGCTTGAGGAAAAAACAAATCTAGAACAAGGAAGTGACTATACATCTATGTCCTGCTACCTGTACCAAGTGTGTATGGTTTATTAAGTGTTGGGGATAAATTACATTTCCAAGCAGTAATTTAAAAAGGAAAAATAACCCACAAACCTCTATTACTAGTATTACATGTAAAAAAGACTTTTTTTTAGAGTTTTTGAGTTCAGAATTCAGCCTTCTCTCATTTGAATCTCAAATTTTGACAAGCAACGGCTATTTGTATATACTGGCCACCTCTCACTCATGTTGACTGATAGTGAGGAAAAATTACTGGCTGTTTAGAATGGATGTAATTAATGACCACATCCTAATTTATTACTGCAAAATTGAAGGGAAAAAACCTGAACTAAATCCTAAGCAAATGACCTTCAGATGTGCATATGACATTCACATGAATGCATATAGTAAAGACTAGGTAGCCTGATCTCACTTCTGTTAAAACCCACTATTGCACATATGTTGGTGATTCTGTACATAAGAGAAATGATGCAGTGGAGCCTTAAATATTAATGAGAACTAGCTGTTATCTTGCTGCAGTGCCTCCCACTTGCTCCACAGATACAGAGAGGTATTAGGTTTGAAAACAGATATGAGCTGATGAAAACCAATCTCTCCAAGCTGCCACCATCTCTAACTACCGAAATAGCTACTTGTAATATGTCATGTTATATTTTTAATTTCCTTAAGCTAAGCATGCAATTATACTTGTTATTGATTGCCAATACCATTTGACATTTTACTTTTAAACTATAAAATAATAATAAAAAAGATTTAAAAAAACAAATAGAGTTTCATAGTGGTTCAGAATTCACATCTCTGTTCATGCTCAATGTTTCCTGCTCGTCTCTGTGAAACGTACAACAGTCATAACCACCTTACTCATACCTCCAGTAGTTTTCCTTCTGTAAAGGCTTTAAATGTTGACTGACGCTCTGTCACTCCTAATCCTCTAGATTACCTGTATATCATTCCTCTCTCAGTGGATTTTTCTTTCTAATATATTGCAGTAAGTTATTTCAGCAGAGTTTCTTACAATAGATTTAGGGTTTTTACATGAAAAAGAATTTATTTTTTTAGTATCAGATACCTGAGAGACAGAAGTGTCTTTGGGAAAAGAGACAAAGGAAAAGCTCAGCATTCAATATCTTAGCAGCAGCAGTGCAGGAGGAAACTTATGCTCATAAATTTATACTTAATTCTCAGTGGATCTTAATCAAATGTTGTAGATATGTTGTCCTTGGCTTCTGGGCTTGTAATGAAAAGAGCTTTGTGCAGGCAGAATTTAGATTAAAATCACCTTTTTTTTCCTGATAATATTTGGAGTCGCCACTTCAGCAGAAAGTGAGCCTAAACTCAAGTTTGTAATAGAAACACAGATATATTGTATTTGCTAACAAAAACGGTGATGTTATTGAAATGTAACTTCTGTAAAAGGGAGCATTTTCTTTCCCCCCTGACACACAATGTGCTTTCCCTTGAATGCCCCTATTCTCTCACTCTCCTAGCCCTGGAGGCTCTCTGCTCCACTACCTGGAAATCTGGAATGACAAGCAGAAGGTCAAAACTTGCATCATCGGGAATATAAAAAGAGAATCTTTTATCTGTGCGTTAACATTCAAAATGTCTGCATTGTTTTTTGGCATTTTAAAATGGGAACCTCATCGTATCCTGAGAGTTTCTTTAATGAATTTTTCTGGCACTGAGACCTTTTTATGCTTGCAGGCTTTTTCCTTTCTTGAGTCCCAGGGTATAAAGACACTCCCAAGGTTACAGCAGGCTGCAATGACATGGTGTAACCAGCTATTATTAAAGGACAAGTATTGTGCTGAATGAGGAACACAGCGGGGTGATTCCTGAGGAAGGAAGTGTCGGCTCTTCCCTGACTTCCCTCTCCTTAGCAGCTTCATCGCATGCCCTGGGCGCTACCTTTCCACTCCCCAGATGTCTCTGTGAAGTGCCAGTCCTTGGCACTTTACAGACAGACCTTGGCTGGTCACACACCACTCAGCCGCCATCTGGAAAGTGAATGGTCACGGAGTGGTGCTGCGAGTGTGGAAATGCACCCCTTTACTGCATGAGCAGCCCAAATTGGCACATTGGTCCACTGCAGGGCACGGAGCACCGCCTCATGGTGACCTTCAGGGAGTAAAAAATAACAAGCCCTAGAAAAAAAATGGAAAATGCTGCTGCCTGGAAATTGATTTCATAAACTAGCAGCCAGAATTAGGGGGCAAAGAAAATGTTTTGTTGGAATTTTGAGGGTTTGATTGTTTTATTTACTTATATGAGGATCAAGTTATAACACCTGCATTTACTTGACCTCCTTTATTGCTGTTATTGTTCGCCTGTGAATGTATCTACCCTTCTTGTTGCTACTGGAACATGAAAGGCATCATCCATTCTATGGTTAAAAACCTTCTTAAATCTTTTAGCTTAAATGTATCCAGGATAGTGTATGTTAATTTGTTGTTGCACCAGACTTATCTGTTTGTTTAAATATCACTCCTCCAGTATTTACCCTGTGTTCTGTTTAAAAACAGCACCTATATCTCATTTAGGCCTTGTTCTATGCTAGATAAACCAATATAATTTAAATGCCTCACGAGACAGACTCTCCTTCTCCCCAGGACTTTGCTAGTGTTTCCCTACTAGTTTTCCTAACAAAGTTAATTTTTCTTGACTCAAAACGTTTTCTGATCATGTCAGTTCACAGAATCATAGAACCACAGAACAGCCCAGCTTAGAAGGGACCTTGAAAGATCATCTGGTCCGATCTGTCATGGGAAAGGGATCCCAGGTGAGGTTATCTAGCACCCTGTCCAGCTGTGTCTTGAAAACCTCCAGTGATGGGGACGCTATCACATCCCTGGGTAGTTTGTTCCAGTGATCAATTGTTCTCACTGTAAAAAATTTCTTGTATTGAGATGAAACCTCTCCTGGTGCAACTTGTACCATTGCTCCTTGTTTTCTCCATGAGGGTCCTTGTGAAAAGAGAGGCTCCATCCTCTTTGTAGCCTTTTTAGTACTGAAAAAATATGATGCAGTCATCCTCCCTGAGTCTTCTCTTCTCTAGGGAGAAAAGACCTAAGTCCTTCAGCTGATAGATTTAATTTACAAAAGGATGATTAGAAAGTGTTCAGCTACATATATTTCTTCCTTTATGGCTAGAAAAATCCATCCATCGCTTTCTTATTTCTTTTCATTCTTCAGAGAAGGTTCTGTATCACAATCCCCAACTGCTAAGAGAGACTCTAACAAATGCAAAAAGAAAAAAAGTTTAAAGAAAATCTATACTTCTTATTCTCAACACTGAAAAGTCCTGAAAGAGTCCTAAAATAGACCTTGAACCTAGACTATAAAGGCTTACAGATATTCAAAGAATGTTCTAAGTTTTCCCCAAGAGGTTACAAGAAATCGGTTTTTGAGCCCAAGAAACATGAGTCTCACATGCAACTGAGGAGAAATGAAAAATGTTCAGATTGAGATATTTCTAAATGGTATTTTTCCTTCATCATATTAAGTACCACTTTTTTTCCCATCTAAGGTTTCTATATCAAACATTTAATCCAAAGACACTATTTGAGCATGCAAAGATGTACCTACTGCTCTGATAGTTATTTTCAACACATGGAATTTAACCAGTACCTATTTCCAATGAATCTATTTAGATTTGCATTAATATACTGAACAATATTAGCCAGTTTTACTTTGGCTATAAAGACACTGTTGCAGGATTTAGAGGACATAGTATTTAATATTAAATGGAAATAAGGAAACATTAGTGTAACATTTAGTCTGAGTAATCAAGCATACACAAGTCAGGAGATTCAAAATATGAAGGTATGCAGTGCTAACCCAATTTAAATTGCCCATCCTGTAATTTTATGTCATGCATTATTCAGATACATACTTAATGATGAAAACAGCAATGTAAAATGCAATTGTTCAAATAGGCCATGTAGACAGAGTAATGTTGCTTCAGGATCTAGATAAGAACTAAAAAGACAGTGCTCAAATCCACAAGGTTAAAATCAGTTTAGGGAATGGAGTTTAGAATCACTGCAGGAATTAGAGCTTATGACACAGAGATGTCTGGATCATTCCTAGGAGATTTCTGCCCAAGCTGTCAGATAGCTTATATTTATAAAGCTCCTATACAAAATTTGAAAACAAAGAAAGTGTGTTTCTTTAGATAATCTGAGCTTTCTCAAATATCTTTGAATCTAATATGCAAAATGAAATGCAGCCTTTAACTACTTAGAAAACATTTTAATGTCACCTTCTTTTATGCCTTAAAAGTAATTACCCAAGAATATTATCTTGTCATAGGAATAAGTTGATGTCGGTAAAGCCAAACCTTCTTTGAAGATTACCATGTCAAAAATTGAATCAAAATTACCTCTGCTTAAAAATATCAAATGTCTAAAACTCACTTAACAGAGGTAGTGTTTCAATTGCCCGTATATAGGCAATTAATAGCAGTTTAGATGCCCTAGGATATTTTCCTTCCTTTGCAGCTGATTCTTTACAGCACCATGAGTCTTTCATAGGTCCCAGGTCATATCTGTCAGCCCTTTGGGATGTCTCTGATACCCTGGAGCATTTAAAGAGATTTCTTCACACTAGCACAGCATGAATCCTTTTCTGGATGTCAAACGTAGGACAAATTCCTACAACCAGCCTTCATCCTTTCAGACATTCATATTTGAACTTAAGTCTTAGGACAACATTCATATCACCTATTTTAGAAGTTGTGTGGTAAGTAACTCACAAATTTCTCAGCCTGAAAAGAAGAAAAGATGATTAACAGAAGCTTGAACATTTCCATACCACATTCTTTCTCACGCAGCAGCGTGCATGAAAAGGTATTGATAGTTTCCTATACACTTTTGAGCCTGTGTACTTGATAAAGCCAGTATAACCTTAGCCACTCTTCAGCCTTATTTCAGGCTTAATACTATGTTCGTACTTTCCTTTTACATCCTCCTTCCCTCTACATAACCATTAACAGAACTCTGGAGCTAAAAGGAGACTGAAAAAGGCCATGGTAGAGCTAAATTCTCTGCCCTCACAAATGAATTCAACCTGATTAATTCCAGGGAAATTGCTTCACTATTTGAACTGCTATTCTGGAATGATATTGGTGTGTATCAGACCATCATGTAATCCAGTATTTATTGTTTGTGCACATACAGCAGCAAATAGCATGGGGATGTTACTGCTATCTATGAAGGTACCATAGAATACTAAGTCACCTAATAGTCCTGTAGCTTCATGATCTGCAGAATATTTAGATAACAGCAAACATTATTTTTTTTTTTTTAAATCAAAGTGCTACTGCCTACTTTTACAGTTGTCATCTACTTTTCTCATTCAAGAAAACATAATTTTCTCCTGTAAGGCAGCAGTCTTTCTGCCTCAGGCTGAGCATGAATCCACAACAAATGTTATAGCACATATTATAATTTCATAAACTATCATGTTGTGGAAAATTGAGTTTAAACTATAATCTATGATGAAGTTACTATTCCTCCAAGGAAAGACTCAGTAATGGGCAACTTCAGGAGCCCTTGGGTGATTTCAGTATTCCTGGACATCTGAAATAATAGAGGAGTCCAAGGAACTTCTGCTGGAGAAATGAATTGATAAATATAATTTCCTCCCACAAAAACAGTTTAGTTAGATGGGCTTAGGAAAGCCTGGAATGATACTCACCATTCTAACTCATAAGGGTCAGGTTTAAATGTATCCCTAAAACAATTTAATAAACTAGATTGCTCAGCTATGCTAGAAATATATTCATGTACTTTACAGAGCTGTTTTTGCATTCATTGTCATTTACAATAATATTTTATCACCAGGGGAAACTTTAGACACATCTGTATCATTAGCAATTTGGTAAGAGAAAATAAAATTTATTTCATAATAATCCTTCTATCTTAAAGAGTGGAATATCATAACTTCATTAAGACAATAATATTTATACGTATTTACAAAAGAACTCCCTTGTATTATAGGGATCTCCTGATTACCCTTTTCTCACCATCAGATTTGGTACACCCTGATATTACAATCTATTATATATTCTCTTTCATGAAAACCAAATACAAATGTTACATAGTAAGTATATCTGCCTGAAACACTTCAGCAATATTTCAATTTCGATTGAAATAAGTCAGTGTTATAACACTATGCAGCTGAAAAATCTTTTCACTAAAACACTGTTAATAATTAGTCAGTGATGAAACACTTCACAGAGGTTCTTCAAGTTTTATTAAAACCTCCCTCAGAAGGATTTGAACCTGGACTCTTTTTTCATATGTTCCATACCTGATGATATGAGTACTGACCAGAGGTACATCTATACTTAAAGCTCTTAACTGCTGAAATACGGGAATCTAACCCCCAAATGCCTTGAAGCATCGTAACAACTTCAACAGAGATGTGCCAAGGCCCAAGCCGGTGCCTCCACTGATAAAAAAAATACACTCCCATAATTAGAGAAGATATGATCTAAAAGCTTTCTCCTATGAAGAGATGTAAATTTATTTCTGAAGTACCAATTTGAGAATGATTCCTTTTTTAAAAAGCAGAAGACAGGAAAAACTCAAACTGAGGGCCCAGCAATAGCAAAAATATTTTTCATTTTCATTCCAATGCGAAATCACATTCTGATATCTTGCTGACTGACATGGAATCCAGTACCTGTCCTCTGGCCATCTGTGATAACAATCGCAACAAGTTCATAAAATAAATTAAGAACATAAAAATTGCTTTGGCTGCAAGTCATATTAGTTAGCCTTAGCTCTCAAAGACAAGAGGTTATTATGTTAGGTGAAATTTACAGAACTGTGTGATTTTTAGATCAATGAACATTTCTTGCTCTCTGAAGCAGCTCTGTAGGATCTTTCTTTAACTCTGTGGTGGATCTGTGACTCGAAGCCTGTGGTTGATATTGCTGCTATTGTTCACTGTATTTTGGTGATTTGTATTACCTGAATTCTGTGGTGTAGCAGTGTCAAAAGTACACTAGGAATTCTCAGAGAGATGGCTGGCCTCACAACTCTTTACAGATTACTTCTGCCTCCCTGATGTGTGGCCCCACACTCCAAGATAAGTACAAGTATTACCCTAGTTCAAAAATTTTAGGTTTCAGAGATAAAGTGATATGTCCTGCTGTTGTTGCCATAGTAAGCTAGTCTTTCGATGTGCTCCAAGATCTCAGAACAAGCCAAGTAATATCAATAAAAAGACTGCATCATCAGTTAATTGTCTTTCGCTATTAGATGTTGATTTTGAGCAGTGCATGATGAAAACTGATTTCCAGTTTTGAAAAGTATCCATTACCATTTTTTACTGCGTTTCACTAGTTTTAATAGTGGCTAATAATGGATAACTTCTCGTTTTTGCTGACCACCATATAATGCGTTGCCTATCATCAGAGTACACTGCAGTTCAGCTGTATACTCAAGGCGTGCAGTTGAATGGAAACAAATGGATCCTCTCACTCTAAGAAAAGGAGTAATTAATACTCAAATAGGATTAAAAAGCTGTATAAATGAAGAAACATTTTAAGTGACTCAATTAATTTGTCTAGTTTTCATGACAATAGCATTTATCATAAAGGATTAATTTGATATTAATGCAGATGTCATATGTACTTCTGTTTGAACTCCTTTGTAATTCAGTATTAGATAAATGTACCATTAAAAGAAAGTGTTATTCATAAAAAAGTTTGGGTTAGTGAATTTGAGTTCACTAAGTCCTCTTTTGCCATTATAGAATATTTATAGCTGAAAAAAATTGGAAGGTTTAAAGCTGTTAAGGAGGTATAAAATGTATCCGTTTGCAAATTTAACATTCCTTAAATTGGTCAGATTTTGCCCTTTCATATTCTAAATCTTGGATATTTAGCTAAAATAGGTTGTATTTAGAACAATCAAAGCAGTAAAAGAAGTGCATTAAGTTGCTGCAGTATATGATCAGCACTGAATTTTATACCACAACTGTGCTCTCTAGCCAGCTTCTTTCCTGCTATAATAGGCATAAGCTTTTGTCTCCTTTGTCTAAAAGCATTAAGAAAAAATGTACATTTACTAAGAATAGATATTTGGAATTGTCAACACCATACTTCACAGTTGAGCCCCATTCCTATTATATATGAATTACAACAACAATAATCTTTTTAAGCAATCAAGGGCAAAACCTGGAGTGATGTAACTCAACATCTTTCCAGTGCCTTCAACAGAACTGAACTAATTTATAAATCACTTCTCTAATGGTTTTAGTGTTTGATGTGTTAAAACTCATGTTAGTTGAACAATAACTTATACCTTATAGGCTCTACCTCATACCCTATTAGCATAAATAAAGGGGATATGTTCAATCCTACAATAATTTGGGACATATCTGCTAAAGTCAATGTTGGAATAATTATTAAAAATCTGTTTTCTTTTTCATTGCAGGAAGGATGACCTTGTATGAAATAAGACTGAGTATTGGGATGTTTGGAACAGACTAAGGTTTGGTTTCTGTTTGTTGCCTGAAGGCTTTATCATATCCTTTCCATGGAAGAGTCAGTGGCCAGTAATATAAGTAATATGAGTAATATAAGTAATTAATATAAGTAATATAAATAATATAAGTAATTTAAGTAATATAAGTAATATAAATAAAGAAGGCCAATGGTATCCTGGGGTGCATTAAGAAGAGCATGACCAGCAGGTTGAGGGAGGTTCTCCTCCTCCTCTACTCTGTCTTGGTGAGGCCACATCTGGAATATTGTATCCAGTTCTGGGCTCCCCAGTTCAAGAAAGAGAAGGAGCTACTGGAGAGTCCAGTGCAGAGCTACAAAGATGATCAGGAGACTGGAGCATCTCTTATATGAGGAAAGGCTGAGAGAGCTGAGTGCGTTTAGCCTGGAGAAGAGAAGATTGAGAGGGAATCTTATGAATATTTATAAGTATCTAAAGGGTGAGTGTCAAGAGGATGGGGGCAGCCTCTTTTCAGTCATGCCCAGCAACAGAACAAGGGGCAATGGGCACAAACTGGAACACAGGAAGTTCTATCTCAATTTGAGGAAAAACTTCTTTACTGTGAGGGTGACTGAGCACTGGAACAGGCTGCCCAGAGGGGCTGTGGAGTCTCCTTCTCTAGAGATATTCAAAACCCGCCTGGACGCCATCCTGTGCAACCTGCTCTGGGTGATCCTGCTTTAGCAGGGAGGTTTGCCTGGATGATCTTCCAACACCTGCCATTCTGTGATTCTGTGATTCTGTGATTTTATGTCAGTCCAGTAGGGTTCTGTGTAGGCCAAAAGGCAAGGAGAAGGAATCAGAAGAAATTTAGGATTTGTTTATATCTAAGGCATTACACTTTGCTAATTCATGTGGCCATCTTTTGCAGAATGATTATTTTACTACATGCTTTCCACATTTGTAAACAAATGACCCAGGCAACAATGTGCAAATATGTGGCAGTCACTATATATTTATTTATTTAGATATATTTATTTATTTAGATGGTAGTTACTACAGTGATTTCACTCAACTATTTTACTATGGGTTTCCAAAGTCTCAGATGGGGTATCTCCTAAGAAAAATCTGTGTGAATAATGGCATCTTGAAAAATAACTACCTAAAAGAGCAGTTCCTAGAAAAAGAAGCTGTCATGTAAGTGTCACATGTAAGTGTCAGCACCAAACCCAAGGAACTGTACCTACAGGAAGATGGGTGGCTGCATGGGAATACGTGTGTAGTTCTCTGTCTCTCTTAAAGTCTCCATTGTGGGTTTCAGTTTTGATAAATAGATCTTAAAAGTGTAAACTCCACATGAGATTTAGGTGCTGAGTTTAAAATAATTATGTGAAACACCCTATTTATCTTAGGTTCCTGTCCCTGTTTCAGCTTGGGATCTTGCAGAGCTTTGACTTCTAGTGGTGAGAAATTGTGCTGTTCATCACTTGTTTTGTATATTTATTATGAATATTATTATTATTATCATCATCATCATCTTCCTTTTTTTTTTTTTGTTTTGTCCTATTAAATTGTCTTTATCTCAACCCATGATGTTTTTTTTCCTTTTCCATTTTTGATTCTCTCCCCCATCCCACTCGGAGATGGGAGGGAGCAAACAGCTGTATGGTTGTTTTAGCTGCCTGACAGGTTAAACCACAACAGTTCCTTTTATAATCTGCAATTAAGAGAGATAGGTTAGCTGAACTGATTTACTGTGATGGAGCGTGGGGCTCAGAACACCCAGTTTCAAATCATTTTAATATTAGGTGTAAGAAAAACCTCCCATTGAGCTTACACTGGGATGAACTTCCTCTGTGAGGTGCCTTTCTCTTCTGTTTGGCAACAGATGGAGCAGATGTGTAAATATTTTACACATTAATATAAACTGAAACTTTCTGACAACAATAACCATTTTTTAAAAAATTTTAAGGTGAATAATTCTGAGCTAAGGAAGAGTACTTTCTATGTAGTAAATGCATATTATTGAAAGAAAAATTACAATGACAGAGAAAATAAAAAAATATTCTGAACACTTATTTAAAATTTAAAACTGTTTTATTTAACTTTGTCATTTAACACCAATATTCTGAAATTTAGCTGTCTGGTCCATGCTGTCACCTCTCCTCTAGCCCTAGTCTAATGAGGAGAGGCAAGCATCTCCAGGGGGTGATTCATCCTACCCATCCAGGTTCCTGTGCTAGTGAGGATGACTCATTACTACAGTGTCTTCAGCTTGCAGCCTCATTATGGTAAAAACACTACAGAAACCCATTACGAAGACAGACACTGTCCCAAAGCCCTTGCCCTGTCTACACACTCTCTAGACTATGCATCCAAAAGGTAGAGAAGTCCCAATACTTAGAAGGTAATTGTTCATATACCAAAGATTAAAATCTCTTTAAAATAGAGTATAACTGTAAGGAATTGATCTGAAACACATTTCCAGAAAGCAAATAACCAGAAAAGGAGAAGCAATTATAGAATATATTAATTTGCAAGTACTTTCCACGTCATTCTTTGGGGGATTCTGAGTATCTCTGCTAATTTCTCCCAAAGGAAGAGCTGTTACCAGTATTCAAGTCCTAATAGATGGAGGAAAAAGTTTAAACATATATTCATATGAAAAAATTACTAGTACCTTTCCACATATTTCTGAAAGAAAGACGTAAATGTATCAAATGATTTACAAGAGCAATTTCATCTTTTCTATATAAAGTTTGCAAGACTACAATGAAATTAGAGTGTATTAAATATTCCTTTTTTACATGGACTTTGATCACAAAAAATACAGCTATTAACTTTTAGAAATACTTGTAGGTGTTTGCATCCATGAGCTGAAATTTCTCAAGAAAAGATCATCATAAAACATTTTGGATAAATTCTAATTCAGTAATTGGGTCCTTAAATTCCATGGCCCTCCCTAAAATCTGCGTCACGAAGCTGGATACCTGGGACTGGATTTCAAGGTGATTGAACAGTATACCTATGGTTTGTCTTTATTATACCTAAAACACACAACTTATTGTATTTCTCCTTGGATGAACAGCTGTTCAATACTATCTAGATTATGAAATTGTAAACATCATTTAGCATGACCATTTAAAATAGTCCTGCAAATTATATCCCTTGCAAAATTGTGCTAAGTCTCTTTAAATGAGGAAAACTATGAAATCTATTTAGAAATGGCAATCAAAATATGAAGAAATTAAAATACCCCTTTTGGTTACAACAGCTGCACATCACACACAGCTGAGCACTTGCAAAACTACCTTAAAAGAGCCTGATATAGTCACATTTGGTATGAAAGACTTCAGAGCTCCATTGGTCAAAAACCCTCCAGAGAAGGAAATGTTTCCCTGTATTTGATTTCACTCTTTTTTCAGCTGCCTTAACCCTTTTTTTTTAGATCTTAAATATTAATCAGATGATGCAGTATTCAAAAGCCTGCCTGCATGTCTTGGGGCATCTCTATCATATAAGTAGAGCAACTTGGAATACATATTCTAGAATATATTAAAGGATCCTCAAAAATGAGATGAGCTTCCTTTTCTGGCAATGTACCTGTAAGTGTGATTAATATTAATATATTTTAAGAATGCATATTGAATATGTTATATATTTCCTGAAGCAAAACCATGCATTCAGTGCTGTTGGAATAGTGCCGTTGGAATGCCATGTATCTCACAAACAAGTATTCTGGCTACAAGAAGAGAGGCCATCTGCGTGCCTTTGTGCTGAACAACTAATTCCTTGAGCAAATAATATATTCAGGTCATTTAGGTTCTTTTCCAAAATCACAGGCTGTCCATGATTAACTTGAATATTTATTCAGGTTTATTATTTAGCAAATTTTGTATTCAGATGTCATTCATTTTCTGATATTTGAATCATGTTCATTGTTTGTCTTTGAGTACTAACAACTGGAGGGTACTGTTTCAGCATCCTACTTGGTTCATCTAAACAAAAAACAACTTAAGAGGAAACTTGAGAAGGTAGCTGAATCTTTAAGTATTTTGGAGTGGGGTGATGAAAGTAACTAAATAGACTGGAGGAAATGAAATAGCAAGAGGGAGGAACTGAAAGGGCAATAAATGATTTCTTTCTCTTGTATAGAGCACTTGCACAAATATCCTTCTAGAAAAAAACACCTAAAATTTAATTCACTTTATATACACTTTAATATTTTTTTTTTCAAAGTCACAGAAAGAAATATCTTGTGTTTACCAATTTCCACAATGCTTCAAAACAGAGACTGCAATCAGACTTCTGCCTGGTTTAATAGCTTCTTTGTTAGGATGGAAACACAGGGAGGGGAGAAAATCTATTGCTTGGATCTTTCAGGCAATGGTCTATCTTATAATAAATAAATATTTTAAAAAGTCCATTGTTAAAATTGTTACAAGAAAATACAGGAAGCATGCAATAAAGGAAAAAAGGGACTTGCTGAATACTTGCAAGATGTTTTAATATTGTCTTGCAGCTCAGGAAATCAAATAGTGAATGTCAATCACATGCAAATAGAAAACAGTACAGCATGCATATGCACAGGTCCAAAGCCTCAGTTTGTATAAACTTAGCAAAACTCCACCCATGTCAAGGGAGTTTACTCAATTTATACTGGATGGTAATCTTCACTGAAATACTTTATAAATAAATTTGATTAGCAAAACCAGAAACAGAGTCAGAACATTTTCTTACAGAGGCTTTTGTAGAGGATTGAAGGGTGGATGGAGAATATTCAACATATACAGGGCAAATAAGCACTTGTAGACGGCAGTCAATAGCTTACCAGTGGTTTGCACTAATCAAAGGTGTAGATGAGTGAGTTTAATTCCTGTTGCACTTCAATATCTCTACATGTACTAGAAAAAGACTGTGTTTTCTAAACCCTTTGCCTTGAAGTAATGGCAAAGTTGTGAAAACTTACCAGTTAACAAATACATTAAAGGCAGTTTGGGTAGATGTAGGTACTTTCGTGATTTCATTATACACTCAACTACTGCTCCATGAATAAAAGTTTATTTGTAAGCCTCTATATTGTGCAATATCAACTTGAATGGAAGCATTAAATATGTACTCACCCTTAAGCTTATGGAACTGTCTCCTAAAGACCCATATGAAATGCAACAGTAGAATTTGATTTTGTCAGGAAACCTATTTCTCAGGAAGAATCTGCTTATTGAAATTACCTAAAAAAATTACGTTTGCCATTTTCTTATGCAATTATCAAATGATTTTTTTTAAAAAAAGATATCACTATTTCACATTTTGCTTTTTGTATGACTACAGGAAGGATGACTTTAATGTAATGGAGTAGCTGTCAAACAAATGGCTTGCTATTTCATTTTCAAATAGTATTGCTCCTTCCAAAAAGGGAGGAATCAAATTTCATTTCAAATTACATTACCAACTTTATTAGGGTAGAGATGATTACTCACCTGTGCAAAGCTGCAGGTTTACAACAGATGAAACCGCCCTAGATACAGGATTTTGAAGATTTATAGATGTAGTTCTGTGGCCTGGGAGCTATTTTCCTTTGAGATTGTGAAGAGTCTTAAGGGATGAGAAAATCAGATCAGAGGATTTGAATGATGGCAACCAAATTGAGAAATGTTTCAAATTAAATCTGAAAGCCTTCTGTTGATTTCTTTGACTTGTGTGAAGTCAAGAGAGGACAGCTTTACAATGAAGGGGGGAAAAAAAGAAAGATCCAAAACAACAAAGCTGAAAGTAACAGTGCATTTTCAAAGGGGTACAGTAGTTCTGTGTGTAGATGAGTTTAGTAGGAATTTCAACTTCATTTACTTGCAAAAAAAAAGAGAGAGATTTGTGCCTGATTTTATAGACATTAACTAGAAGTCTTCTAGAAGTAGTCTTCAGCTTCCATTTCCTGCATCCCAAGCTCATGCTTTTGTTGCAGCTAACTTAATGACAGCAACATCCCTTTCCTACCAGTTCCTTTTCTACCAGTCCCTTTCCCTTCCTCTGGAAGGAAAGTAGAGCATGGAGAGCAAAGTGGAGTAATGCTACTTCCTAGAAGCTCTCTAGGAAGTCGAGAAGGTTTGAGAGGGACCAGATGTGGGTGAAACACCAATGAGGGCAGGAGATGTCTCCTGAAAACTGTAGTTTGTGCTACCCAAATACCTAAGAGCTTCCTTCCACAGAGGAAGCAGGTAGCATTTTTGCTGCCAAACCACTCTGTCTGGCCCGTTCCTTCCTGTAGAACACCAGAGAAAGCAAAGCTAGCTCCTTTGCATATGCAGGAGGTACTTTTCTGACAGTTTGTTTCTACCAGTCATCATCAGTATGGAAAGGGTGTGTTAGAACACAAGAGTTGCATCAGGTGGGAGAGTACATTCCCCGTACTAGACATTACACTGACTCCCATTCATTTGTTTTACCCGCATGAAACACAAACTCCGCTGTCAACAGAAATGTAACTGTATGAAATGAGACGTTACCACCTTGTGAATAAGTATTCCTGTCATCTTCCTACCTGTTTAATGCAAACACCCATGCTATCTTTTATGTTTAATCCTAGTTAGTCTTTATAAAGCACAATTTGCTTCAGTTATATTGCAATCAAGTATTTGCAGATGTTATCAGATGGAGGAATACTTCAATAGACAGCAGACTGGATAAACTGTGCATTATGATGCCAACTATGTAAATAAATAAAAAAATAAAGTAGTGAGTTATCTTGTAGTGCCTGAATTGAAATCAGAATCAAGAGTAATTACATACATCTCAGAGAAAGCAAATTAGAGCTGTGAAAGAACAGCAACATACGCACCAAAATATTTCATAAAATCTTCCTAACAAATTCATTTTTAATCCATACCTTCTTTTGAACAGGTAGATGACCAATTTCTCTCTTAAACATTGCATAATATGGATTTTTTATAAAAATCCCTGCCCATATGCATAACAAATATCAACAATTATGCATCAGTCCTAAATAATTTTTCTGCTTTTTAAAAGATTCAGGCTCATAGTCAAGGAAAAGAAACATGCTGACTTGGAGGACAATTTACAAATAAGAAATACTTGGAAAAATCTCAATTTTTTTCATGTTGAAGTGAGAAATGCACCTTTAAAATAGGAAATTCAGAATTGGCACACATATACAAGGTGGATTATGTATGAATATGAAAACAATTAAGGTGGCAGTTTACACTGAACTTCTATCACTGTATTTTTTCCACTAAATTCAATTAAAAATATTACTCATTTCTTAATGAATGGATTTAGAATAATATATATATTATATAACGGTTGTCTTAAAATCAAGTCCCGTAAGTTTTCATGTAACCTATTCACCAAAGATTTTGAGAGGCAAAAGCAAAATTTGTAGCAAGGACTATGATTTTGCAACAGAAATTGACACCAAAGGAAAAAATAAAACCCAATCTGTAGATAAAATTAATGTGGAATAATAATGTATTAGCAAGAGTAAAACAACAGACATGCACAGACTCCATCAAAGCCATGTTGCTTTGAAAGTTGATTTAGTTCTCTCCAGTTTATAATATATAATATAGAATTGAGCAGCAGCTGAGTTACTGTTAACCTCTGTGTCTGCATTATGTATATAATCTAATTTAACAGTTATTTTTGTGCTTAAAGTTGGGAAAACTGTAGCAATCAATTGGTTCACTGGCTTTAATTCTTTTCACTGTTAATGATTTGTCAGTAGATCAAGAATTTGCACATAATTCAAAAGCATCTAAACCCACTGAATGCAAATGTTTTGTCAGGCTGGAAGTATTTAAGAATTTTTATTTTCTTTTATATGCATGTATTCTTTGAATGCATGAGTCTTACAGAATATACTTACATTCCCTGATAAAATTCAACTATTGATTAAAAATGCTCTTCAAGAAAAAGGGAAAGGAGGGTACAAAGGGTCATGGAGAAGCATAAGAAAAAAAGTGAGAAACAGGATCATGACTATTACCTGAAAACAAATCTTAACCCCTGTTTGGATAATTGTCATCTTTAAAATGTTCTCCAAAATCATGACATGAAAATTCTTTGAAATTTTGCAAGTTCCCTCTGGAAGTCTGGCCTTTCTTTTCCAAAATGTTCTGATGTAAATGCTACATGTATTTACGTTTCTTAGTGATTCATAGAGCTTATGATGGACAAATACAGGAACTCACATTCATTCCTTCTCCTATGTAACATATTGTTAACTACAAAGCTGCTAACATGGTTGCAGCCTATGCAAAAATAGCTGAAAATGTATTACTTGCCAGGATTTCATGGACAGAGAAGTCAACAAAGGGTTTTGGATTAATGTCAATCAGTCCTGAAACCATTCTCTCTCATTCCCAGCTCACTATACATGCAGAATACTCTCCAGAGAGCTGAGAAGTCCATTTTGTGCAATGCCTTCAATACATAGACTACATCAAATTGTATAATGTATCTCATCAGATCTAACTAGTGGAACTGAATGGTACATTCAATGGTTTTCTGCAAGTAGAATTTGACAGAGGAGAGACTGCTTGTGACTAAATCTATGCAAGAAAATTTCAGTTGTTAGAATTTAGAAAGCAAATGGAAAAAAATGTTACAACTATACAAGTCATTCATCAGAGCTTTTATTTGGTGGCATCCATAAGACAGAACAATGTTTGGTTTATATTTGTATGTGTAAAAAGGCAAGCATCTGTAAGAAGAAAAGATCACAAAACTATATTAGAGAGATGATCTAGAAATGTTTGTTTAACAGGCTCATAAATTTGCTGTTTTGGGTAAAATTTAATGAAATGTTTGTGCAAAAGGACTTGCATTTGATTTTTGGTTTTGGTAAACTGTATACACACATACACAAAAAAACCACACCTGTGTGATCAAGTCATACAAACCTATTATTTTGGGAGCTTTTGTTTCAAGTACCTGATATGAAACTCTTCAATAGGTCAAGAATTATATAAACTGTGATACTTAACCCTCTATTAATAAATACATAAGTGGTGAGTATAGACAGAGATTAAAACTGTTAATAACCCTGAAAACTAATACCCAAATCATAACATATGCACTATCTGAAGGCATTAAATATGTCACCACAATAATCAGTGCAGAGTCTGCTCTGAGCATTAAAGTTTTGGAGACATGTATGCTGACTACTATCTCCATCTTTTTGTAGGTTTACATCACAAGTTGATTACAATGGCATGTCATGTACTTTGTATAAATATGTGAATCTAAAGCAGAAACATGTAGGAGCAGAGTGTATCTCCTGGGATCTGTTTGTGCTCTGAACTTTTGGCTGAATTGGAGATACCTGTTTGCATTTAAATATATATTTGTTGGAAAAAGAAATAAATTTTTCATGATGAGAAACAGCTTCATGCATCTTTCCCTCTTAATATTTAGCCCTGCTCTGCTAAAGATTGTGCACATTCCCAGAATAGAGAAGTTGATCTTCTGAATCTCTTATTGTCAAGATAAAACAGATGAAGTTGGATGGTGTCTGTAAAGACGAAGAGGAAATGATAGACTGCATGACTGAACGCCTGACACAGAGCCAGGTATTGACTCCAAGACATGGCCAGGTCTATGCCGTATTGTGCAAACAGAAGGAGGTGACCTCTACTTGAGCTAAGAACTTGCCATCTGTGGACAAGTTACAAGCTGGAATCTGTGAGGCTTCAGTAAGCCAACATCTGTGCCTGAGACTTGCTAAAAGAAAAAGAAAGGAAAAAAACCAAACCAAACCAAAACAAAAAACCCACCAAAAAACCACAAACCATCAAACCACTATCAAGGATTATTAAATACTTCAATATACTACTTTCAATCAAAATCCTCACTTCACAAATCATTAAAGAGTATACTGGAGAAGCAGCACCCCAAATATGCCTTGTTTTTAAGCTCTTTCCTCTGTCCCCATCTGCTACTGCCCACTTACAAAGGTGAGAATGTGGGCCAGACAAATCTCCCATCTGAATCAGCGAAATCATTATTATTTATTTTGGGCTGTAAAGTAGTACAGTGTCCATCATTTCAACAGTACTTATCTCTTCCGATATCAGAAGAGGAACTTTGTTCAGTTGCCTCTGTAGCACAAATTTGGTTTTGGCAGTGTCCTGGTTTTGGCAGGGATAGAGTTAATTTTCTTCCTAGCAGTTGGCATAGTTTTGTGTATTGAATTTAGGATAAGAATAATGTTGATAACACACTGATTTTTTAGTTGTTGCCAAGCAGTCAAGGACTTTTCAGCATCTCATACTGGCCTGTCAACAAGAAGGTGGGTGGTGCCCAAGAAGCTGGGAGGGGACACAGCCAGGACAGCTGACCCAAACTGACCAAAGGGATATTCCATACCATATGACGTCATGCTCAGTTTATAACTGGGGTTGGCCAGGAAGGAAGACAGCTCAGGAACTTGCTGAGCATTGGCTTTGATTGGTGAGAAATTGTGATGTTCATCACTTATTTTGTATATTATTATTATTATTATTTATTATTATTATCTTCTTCTCCTCTTCTTCTTCTTCTTCTTCTTCTTCTGCTTCTGCTTCTGCTTCTGCTTCTTCTTCCTCCTCCTCCTCCTCTTCTTCTTCCTTTTCTGTCCTATTAAACTGTCTTTATCTCAACACACAAGTCTTACTTTTTTTTTTTTTTTTTTTCTTTTCCGTTTTTCTCCCTCATCCCCCTGGGAAGGGGGGGGGAATGAATGGCTGTGTGGTTTTAGCTGCCAGCTGGGTTAAAATATGACACATAGTTACACAGAAAGAGGTATACCTGACATAAAACTAAAATACCAATGAAATCAAAAGTAAATTGGAATGTAATTTGACAAAGGAAGACCAAATATCAGACACAGAGGACAGAGCAAAGCATAAGCATTTACTGAGGAAAACACCCCTAAAAATCTTTCACAGAAGGCGTCAGCAGGAAACAAATATACCACCAGCAAACTGACTGACTTGGTGAGGCTTTCCCATCATCAATAAACTCAGTGAGCAATAATGACTGCAGCCATCATCTGGAGCAAGTCACTGTTTGACTCCTTCCTTGTTTAACTTAGTGTACTATTCCTACTATTGGCTTCTTTTTCCACCTCTCACTTACCATTGGTAAACTATACTAGCATTTACCTTCCACCCCAGGACTATCAAGTTTTTGTCAGTCTCCTGTGAGACTTTATCAAAGCTGTTCAAGTAAATTACTTATTGGAAATGCACAATTTAAAGGGTACTTAAGTATAGTTGCCATATTTTTCATCTGATACTCAAAAACTGTCTAAAAATGCTTCAAGCAAGTTATTCTGCTTCTTTGCAAATTGTGCATATTTGGCATTAAAAGAAGGATTACTTCATCTATCTTGAGGCTCTGGAAAATGATATGCAACATTATCCTCATCTACTTCTTGTTCATTTTCTCTTCCATGCATGATTTCTTCAGGTCTTTGGGATTTTTTTTCTGTTGGCTGCTTGGTAGGAATCACATTTTTTCATGTAGTCATCTGCCTGCCTACAGTTAGTGTCCTCTCCTCCTAAGGCTGTTTCCTTCGTTGTGACTTTGCCTTTTCTCTGAAAGCCAGCTGCCCAGACGTGTCCAAACTCAGCAGTACAATGCTGAAGAAGTAGTGACTCTAGGCAACTGGAAACTGGCACACCAAGACATTATGGTTTGGTTTTTCACACTCACTAGAGTCTATCATATTGTATTCAGTGAAATCTACTTTCATGGTTTTTTTTTCCCCCACTTGGAGTGCCAGGACAGATAATAGATCAATATAAATATACATTGAATCTGGCATGCTAAATGTCTGAAAGTCTATGCTGTACACATCAAGCCATTTTCATGAGAAGATTTTGACATATTTTTGTTCTGTAGTATGAGGTTAATCACAAGATATGTTGATTGATGCCTTATGGCAACAAATCTCCTCTAGGAAGCTTTTCAGAGTATAATGTAGAGTTTCAGAGATGCATGAAATGGTAGGATAATGAGGCAGAAGGAACTAATTTTTAGCACGAATTGCCTCCAGCTAAGCATGCATTCTTTATACATATAAGCTTAAAAAAAAGTAATTAAAAAAAAAAAAAGATGGAGAAGAATATAATGTTAAAGTATCATGAAAATATCAATGCATTCAAAAAAGCCATTACTGTTCTAGTGACTTGTCCACAGGCAACATAGCAAGAAGAAAGAATCCCGGGAAATCGAATAGGCTGAACCTGCTCCCTGAGAAATGCAGACTATATAATCACACAAAGCAGCATTGTTTTCTGACATTCTCCCAGAAATCCAACAATACTGTTTTCAGATTTTTCTTTCCACTTTCCTGCATGTAGGGATGCTTATTATGGCTTTTTTTTCTGAGTCTGATGCTGAGTTACTCCATGTGATATTCCCCAGCAGACTCAGGCAGTCTCTGAAATTTATACAATGTCTTCATAACAGTGAAGTTTCCTATCCAAAGCCTTCATTAATAGTAGGAATCAGTAACATTGATGCATTATAGTTTTCCTAAGATTCATTTATAAATAAAAATTACTGGATGTGTTCTCTCTCATAGCCTTGGATAGCTACAACATAGGCAAAGAAAAGCCGGATGAAGAATGCTGAGTTTAGCTATTGATATGCACTAATTTTAAAACATAAACCAGGAGTGGAAGTGAGGGGTGGAAAATAAATCAAGTCAGTAGTGCAAAAAATTAATTGCAGCTAAAAGAAAACAGACTTCTGAATGTAAAGTCTTAGATGAGCTACCTTCATTGCCATGAAGGGGAAAAGTGTTAAATTTTAGCACTGAAAAAATGGCACACCTGCCATTTTTCCTCCTGGCAGCTTTTCTATCCATTGATCTAGTGTTAGCAGCTGGAAATATTTTTCCAGTCTGGTTTTGCTTTACTATTTTGTACTTGGTTCTACATACAGGATTATGCTATCTTAGAAACAATATCATACAATGCACACAAAGCTTTCTAAATATATTTGTCACGTGCTCTTTGGAGTGGACAGATTTTTAAATCTCTTAAATTATTGAATTTCATACCTAAGGGAGGTTCAAATGTTTCCTCATGTTCCCTGTATAACAATGACTTTAATGTATAACCTTAAACTGGAGCAGCCAGTGTTTTATCAATTTGCAGACATACTGCAGAGCAGTTTTAGATGTTGTACTTAAGAAGTTGTTCCTCTACTGTTCCCTGATTTTAGACTCACTGTGGAATTCCTCCGTGTCATGATCAGATTTCTGTTGTGTAGCATTCAACAGTGTCAGGGCAAATATACAATAAATTAAGTATTGTAACTTTTCAAGTATATTTCTAAGAATGAAACCACAGTTATTCCTGTCCTTGATGGGCATCCTCTCTGAATGACAGACGACACTGTCCTAATTCCCTTTATTTACTCTTTCTATGGCCTATTAGTCTGCATTCCTTTGGTACAATGAAACAGCTTTAAGATGAATGACAGAGAGTGACCCATTTTGACTGTCTTCCTGACGCTTTGTGTACTTTCCTCCAGCTTTGCTTTTGAAGGAAACTATTGACAGCTAGGAATCACAGAACCACAGACTCAGAGTAGTTGAGATGGGAAGGCCTTTCTGGAGATCATCTAGCCAAAGTGCCTTGCTCAAGCAGCATCAGCTACAGCAGGTTGCTCAGGGACTTGTCTAGCAAAGTTTTGAATATCTTTAAGGATAAAGATTCCACAACCACTCTGGGCTGCCTGCTCCCAGGGCAGGGTCACTTTCCCCAACCTGCTGGCAATGTTTCTCTTAATGCAGCCCAGGAGGCTGTTGGCTTGCTTTCCTGGATGGACACATTGCTGGATTATTTTCAACTTGGTGTCCACCAGGATAAACAGGGCTTTTTCTGAAAACCTTCTCTCCAGACAGTCTTCCTCCAACCCATACTGATGTATGGTGTTATTCCTTCTCGGGTGCAGAACCTCGTGCCTCCTCTTGTTGAACTTTATAAGGTTCCTGTCATCTCATTTATCCAACCTGTTGAGGTCCCTGTGAATAGCAGCACAACCAAAACTGTACTGGCCATGGTGTCAATGCCTGGGGGTATAGCAGTCATCTCTTTTTACTGTGAGAGTGACCAAACACTGGAATGTGTTGCCCAGAGAAGTTGTGAAGTCTCCATCCCTGGAGATATTTAACAGCCACTTGGATATCTGGTGTACCAACCACTCCTCCCAATTTTATATCACCAGAAACTTGCTCTGCGTGTTCTCTGTCCCATCATCCAGGCTATCAATGAAGATTTTAAACAATATTGGCCCCAGTAAAGACCCCTGGGGTGCACCAGTATTCATTGGTTGATGACAGCCATCTAAACTACTTTCAGATGTGAACTGCTAGGTTTGTGTGGTACCAAACCATGTGTATTTACCATATCCAGTTGTGTAGAGACTCTGTTGTTCCCCATGGCTTGGTGAGCACCTCATTTTGAACAAACTCCAATTTCTTGGAAAATCTAGAAAAAGAAATTCAGAGTCCTGATGTTTTTAGACTACTAACTTTAGTGTTTAAGGATTTTTAGGCACATGGTTGAAATGGCAGGGAATTTACAGCTAACAGTCATGGACAGCAAACCTGTGGGGAATGTCATAATTTAACACTCAAACTTACACAAAAAAATAGGAAACTGAGTCAAGGAACCTTGACTTTTACTATTAGTAGATAAACAACTGTTACTGTATAACCTATATACATATACTCTCAATCGCACACAACCGTAATCTGCATAGCTATCCAACTATGTAAAATTTTCATTTTTTATTCCTACACAATTTTTATTTTGTCTTCACATAGTCCAGAAGGACATTTAAGTCCAAAATTTTTAGTCACAAAAGATCTTAACTGGATTTAGTTCACAGTTTCTTGAAAGCATTTATTAGGATTTTGTATGCTTCTGTTGTTTTTTTTTTTCTGTATTCTATTTTCCATCTTCTTCCTGCAAAAAGTCATGACTCAGGGAAAGTATCACAAATCTTTTCTCTTCTTGCTTCTCATTTCCATTTACTATACTAATAAGCTTATCTCAGACACTAAAACTTTTTAAATCTCTTGTATGTTATTTTTAAATAGAATTAAGCAACTGAGACTTCAGAGTCCTACAGCTTTTAAACAGACCAAGCCCGTGATTGGAAAACTGTCGCTCGTAAGTTACAGAACTTTTTAGTGTGCAGTCAGCTACTTTTATTGTAACAAAAACTTGTAATCAGTAAATCAGTAAAATGAAGGACTTTTTAATAACCTTTTTTTCTTGCATGCATTCAAATTAATCTTCAACACTGTTTTTGTCTTCATGCCAAATATTTTCCTTTCTTTCTCAAGCTGAGGAGAATGCTTGTTCCCATCCCCATTTTCAACATACCAAAAATACATATATTTCAGCCATAAGGAGAAAAAATTTATCTTCTAAAGAACATTGAGCTAAAATGTCTGACGTGGTTTAGCCCCAGCCCCAGCTGAGCACCATGCCACTGCTTGCTTACCCCTCCCCCGGCGGGGTGGGGAGGAGAATGGAAAAACAAAGGCAAAGCCTCATGGGTTGCAGTAAGGACAGTTTACTGGGACAGCAAGGGAGATGGAAACAATCAATGACAGTACTGATAACAGATATTCACAATGGGTGATAACTGAAAGCAATTTACTGATCCAGCCACTGACCTACCATATGCCAAACCTGCCCCTCCCCGACTAGCCCCCTTTTATGGTGAGCATGATGTCACATAGTATGGAATAGCCCCCGGCCAGCTTGGCTCACCTGTTCTGTCTCCTTGTGAAATTAACTCTATCCTAGCCAGAGCCAGGACATTATCCACCCCTTATTCTATACCATCTATGTCATGCCTAGATTATTCACACACAGGTATCATTTCCTTACTCTATGGGCCATTGCTCTAGAATGTCTGTCGAGTTCATTTAGTCCATGGCTTTGGGTTCCATCTGTCATTACAGTCTCTCAGGGCAAGAGCAATAGTATGTGCTGCTGGATTGTCACACACTGCATCCAGAGTTTTCATGGCTGGGGTATCTGGCATGGTCCATACTCACAGTCTGGATGTTGAAGATGTGATTTTCAATGAAGCTCCTGGGCATCAGTTGAAGTCAGTTCTAGTTCCATCATCATGGCACTTTGCTCAGTTTCAAAGTCCATCCTTCATTAGTTTTGGGTGATTCTTA
>VXBL01005872.1:311300-358004 GCA_013400195.1 Aramus guarauna
TGGCGTACCTTTACAACTAGCTTCTCTAGCCAGGCAGCAATACCTTGCCACAATGGGGCAGCCCAGATGGGTTTGCCTCTGCATTGCCAGTTGCCAGTTGCTCTGTTTCCACTGCTGTAACCACCTCCACAGGGCATTGGGCACCATCCCTAAGTCAGGATAGAGGTACAGCGTTGGCCACTTTTCTCTTTCAGCAATATCTAAAGCCAGCTGGATGGCTTTCACCTCTGCAAACTGGCTCAATTCACCTTGTCCTTCAGCAGCTTCTGCAACTCACTGTGTAGGACTCCATACAGCGGCCTTCCACCTCCAACGCTTTCCCACGATGTGACAGGACCTATCAGTGAACAGGCCATATGGTTTCTCATTTGCTGTTAGTTTATTATACAGTAGGGCTTCTTCAGCACGTGTCACCTCCTCCTCTGATGACATTCTGAAATCTTTGCCTTCTGGCCAGTGTCAACAAGTATTTGGCTTTAGACTTCAGATACTTAAAACAGAGTCTCCAATGCTGATATTTCTAGGCATATTTCTTCCATTACTTAATGTAAATATTATATTTAAATATTTTCTTACAACATTTTAAAAAGATTTCACTAGTAATCGCTAAAATGTTCTTTTTCTGAAAAAAAAATATTAAAAATTAGAAATACTTTAGAAATTAGAAGGAATCTCAAATGAATTACAAAATTTTTATATTACCATCATCACATGGATTTATGAAAAGACAGATGAGTTGGACAATGAATCTTTAGTTACAATTGCAAACGAACTCCAGAGCAAACAGTTTTAACAATGTTGTTTGTCCAAATCTAATGTTTTCAAAACAAAAATTGAGGTCTTTTATAATAAAATGTTATCAATGAAAGAATATCTGGAAGAGTCTTAACTAATTTAGGATCACTGAAGTCACCTACAGAATTATAGGAATTATTGAGAATTTGACAGTGAAAGCATTTTTTCCTTACTGGTTGGAAGTTAAAATATTGGCTCTTTTAATCACACACTTGGTGAAGGAAGAACGATTTATTCAAGAGTCCCAAAGACGATTTTTTACTGTTTCAGCTTTTTTCAAGTAAAGACTTTGAGAACTCTTTTCTTATCAGATTACAGTGATTTGGCTCCTTGTCTTAATTTGAGGTTCAGGAAGAATAAAGGTAAATAAAAAATTAAAAACCATAATAAAGGCTATCCATTGTTTTCTAAATACCAGAGGAATCTGGCTACACATCCAGTGAGGGGTCAGATCATTTCTCCTTTCCAACAAAATCACTGTTTGTATTTATACATTATTTAGGGTATAAAAAGGCTAGGTCACGGATCCCCTGCAAATACATTTACTATTAAAATAGATGTCCATGTTTCACTCCAAATGGCTGTTTCTGCTTACTAAGCATTTTATAACAAAATGCACCCTGCTTAAAAAAAGATAAATGCATCTTCAGTTGTTTCAGACCCAGTTACAACTCTTTCATAGACCATTGCAAGCACTCATGCAGATAACAGGACTCTATTTAACAAACTATATAAAATGAACTCCCTTTAAAATAAATGTATCAGTTGTTGATATAAATATGTTTTGCTGTAAATTCAACATAAATTGTTTTTCAGATATTTATGAGGTACTCTACACTGTCTCTGGTATGTTTTATATTAATTCTGTAACTCCCTGGCAGGCAGCTTTTTCGAAGGAGAAATGTCTATGACCTGAAGAAGAGACATGAAGCATTGATGAGTCAGCCTAAAGCACTCATACTGATGGACAATCAAATATTTCTGTGGAAGAAATAAGGGCAAAAGAAAGAAAGAGGTCTAGTTCCCTTTGTTTTGGAATACCTGCTTCTGAGGGAGTGAGACTATATATAGTGTACAGTAAGACTTCATGCAAGAATGGAATTCGATCTTCCCTTTCTGACATTGCGCTTGCTTCCTCTTTGCTATCTCTGACACAGGAGTAGTAGGCCAGAAAGAGGCACTATTTATCCATGTTGCATCTTGATTTGAAGACTGTTCTTCTCTCCTTTCCCACAAAGACACTTCAAAGAGACCAGACCTATCCAGGGACACTGAATAGTACATGTAGCAAAGCCTTTTATGAGGCTCATTGACATGCTGTTCTAACATCACTTTCTGTGAAAAATGCAGTGTTGGAAAATCAACTAAATAAGAAAAGCCATGCAAAACAGCTGTGGTTTGAAGTACTTGATCTTTGTCCAGTTTGACCTCCAGTCCCTTCTGGGGATTTTACCTCAGACAAGGATTCAAACTGAAACTTGTCATTCCAGTATGGGATTTTTCCTTCTCCAACGCAGTAGGACAATCAGTGGCAACTGAGTGGCTGGTTCTGATGACTAGATGCACAGTGTGTATTAGAAACAATGAAGAAAACGATATCTCTCCCTCTGACTGACTGCCCTGAATACAAGGAAATCATTTAGAGAGAACTGTAGAATCAAATGAATGAAAAAAAAAAAAAAAAAGTGGAAAATTGAAAGTAAGTGGTCATTCTTAAAATTTACAATAATTCCATAATCCACAGGCATGCAAATGCACCCTTATGCGTCAATATTACTGTGTATTATTTTTTCTTATTTAAAGACAGTACATGCACTTGATATTAACTGCTTATAGAAAATGTACAACAATTCAGATTAAAGTCAGTGTAGGTAAAATGAATGTTATTGTCAGAAGGCATAGTCTTTCTCCACTGTAAGGAGCAATATTCACTGCTAAATGGAAAGGATCTAGCGCTGTGAAGTGTTAATATTTCATGTATGAATTGAAGATTCATATGTCCTTGCCTGTCAGGCTGCTTACACATTCTATACATTTCTATCTTGAAAAACTAGTTTCTATTTGTCAGGTTGTTTACGGTATCTTGTACCTGCCTCATTTGGGTCATAGGGCAGAAATTGTGTCCTCTCTGTATCTTCCATCCTCAGGTATATTATCAAAATTCAAGAAAAGATGAACATAATTTCATATGCTCAGTAGATCCTGAAACATTCTTTGTCCATTTGATCTGAATTCTAAAGCAAATGTTTAAACCCTGTGTAGACAACAAGAAGTCTTCCCAGCTTAAGTTAACTGTTCCACTTGAGAAAATAAGATATGATTACTTTGCTATTGAATGTGGGCACCATCATTTCCTGTGTAATGTAAAAGAAGTATGTTATGCCTTAGGGACTACACAGCAGCTTCATTTACTTTTTCTATGATATATTAGCTTTCTAAAGATCTTTTTTTTGCACATATTAATTAACCATTTACACGATGGAAACAATACACTGTCCCTAGCAGCAGAAGGAGAGGAAAAGGTGAAATGACAGAGGAAAATATAGGGAAAACAATTTACTTTTTTACAGTTGGGATTTGGGGAAAATATCACATGTACAAAAAAATTAATGAATAATTATCTTATGAACTTAAATCATTAGAAATCATAGAAATGTCAAGGGTAAATTTTATCTTCTCTTCTCAATGAGACATTGCAGTATATTGGGGGGGAGGAGAGAAGTGAGCTGTAAAGAGAGGACAATGAGCTTATTCTGAATACTTTTCTTCTCCTTTTGCAGATCTCTTCATTTCTCCTGAGAGTAACCAGAGAGTTAAAAAATTAAAATGATGGCTCATACGCTTGTTTGCCATTTCCACTCTTGTCTGACCTTAAAACTACTCATTCTGCTCCTTGATGACTGCAGTATTCATTGTTAAGAATGATATTTTTTTCTCTTTTTTGAATGAACCTCATCCTATGCTTTGAATTTGCTGAGCATTAGTAAAGCTTTGGTATTTTTCCCCTGAAAATAATAAATTGTAGAGACAAATATTAGTAAACCTCTACTTGTGATTTAAAGAGTCAAATGGGTATTTACATGTTGAAATATCAAGACCTGTACACACAAGTAGGAACTTTATGTCCAGTGTGGTCTTAGGGAAAACCATGGAGAAATGATAAAGCTGTAAAATATGTTAAATACATAAGGCCCATCATCAGATAAGACTTAGGCACTTGACATTTATCTCCTATTGATTTCTTTACAAACTCGTGCTAATTATCTAGGATATTTCTGAAAATGACACTTGCCCTTGAAGTCACTTTCAATTTCATTTGAATGTTTTTGAAAATTTTAGCTTGCATCTCAAGCCTCATGCCCTCATGATCACCTCAGATCATTGCAATCTGGGTTAATGGGCTGGCTCTTCCCATTATTTTTCCTTGTATAAAGCCATGGATGTCATTGGAAAGAAAGGTTGTTTTTTTTTATCAGTAAGATATAGCAAATATGTTAAATAACAAGTGCTAACTAGTATTATGTATCTCTTTCATGTGTTGTCAACACTAAAACACATTGCCAAAATTCCAAATGAGGTAAGTCTGCTGAAACCTTATTGCAATCTGGTATCAAGGAAGAAAATTTAATTATAATTGAGCATAAATATTTGTCCTCATCATCTTAATGTCTGACCCACAAATGCACTGTAATTACTCTGTCAGGTATCTGCTATTTTGGTTTTAAACCCGAACATTAAATTTCTATAACTCTTAACGTGCAAGTGTGTTAAAAAAAAAAAAAAAACAAAAAAAAGAAAGAAAGAAAGAAGAGGAAATCTATTTTTTTCCTTATTTGCTATATTATGTGCATTTTTATGGCCCTTCATTTTATCTGCCCCTTCTCTACAATTATGAGATTTCCCCTTAAGTTCCTTCCTTCCTGTACAGATTTGTAGATGTGATGTCAATTTAACATTAGTGGGGTCAAGTGTTATTGTAATTACTGGTACTTGAACTTCACATAAAGATCCCTCTGTGCAGAGTGCAAGATGGTGTCGATCCCTCACCAATGCAGCAACTTGGATAAACTCAGAAAACCTTATGCTGCATAAAGTCTGTGTTTCTCTCATACATGAAAGTTTGTTGCTTGGAAGTCATTGGCTATTACTAAATATTCAAGTTTGGTAGTAGCATACTTTTTTTCTTCCACTTAAGATGGCAAAAGAGATTAAATTTCCTCCCTGAAAAACAGCATTTGTGCTATTCTGGGTCACAGCCAGGGCCAATTGTTTCATAGGCTCATCCCACCTAGATAATATTATCGATTCATACATTTTGTTGCTTTTTCCTCCAGGTTATCTAAGTTGATCGGTGATTTTGGTCCATGCAGAAATCACAGCTTTTTTGTTGGTGCTGTTTATCAAATGTCCGGTTTGGGACAGCTAATTGTAACTAAGGTTATTGAGTTTTAATTAATTAGAGCTAGCAAGCAGCTCATTAAGCATAGAAAGTTTTTCTCCTCCCTACGACAGACAGCGTCCTCTAGGTATTGCTGCTGTAATGTTAAAGACAACATTTATCAGCATGTTCATCCCTTGGAAAAATGTTTGCAGTTGTGTCCCCTGCTGATCTGTGGAAGCTGAGGATGATTTCCAGCACAGACGAGCTTGTCTGGCGAAGTCAGTCTAGGTGGAGCTTTCACTCTATGAATAAAGGACAACAGCCACCAGACCGTGGCTCTTTACTGGTGACATGTCACAACACAACCCATCTCACGCGCTGTAAGACATCCTGCGTGAGGTAACTGGATGTACTGCGCCACAACATGAGACTACACAGTCAGGTATGGCCTATCTCTGTCTAGCAGATTGCACGTGAGGTCAATAAAGTGTAAGCAAAAAAATGTGCATTGTGGATCTTAAATGAACTTACTGTGGTTCCTGAAGGCTGTTCTGGCCCCTGTTATATGAGGAAGCTGTATCAGCTCAGGATGGAGTGCACAGATTTCAGCACACACAAGATGATGGAAAGCATTTGTCCACCTTTCTCATCTGAGAGGCAAAGACTGATTGGCCTGAAAAAGTAAACTCATTCTTGCCCCATAGATTGAATGCTTCTAGAAGAGCACTGAGGACAACAGAAATCATGGAAAGAGAGTAGTCCTGAGCTGTACTATATGACAAAGTAGACTATTCAGGATTTCAGATAATACATATATCAAAAAGAGAAAAAGTTACTAACTACTAAGGAAAAATAATATATGCTTTAGTAGACAATACAATTAACATGAGCAACAAGGTTTTACAGTATAAACAAGCTATTACTTAGCTGATAAAAAAACCTTATTGCATATAATGACTAATTTGCCAGCTGTGGTGTTTATACATTCCTTACAGGAAAAAAGAATATTAATTCCTTTGCCACCTAGCCTTAGTAAAATTTCTGGAGTGTAATTTAAATGGGGTTTGATAATAGGAGTATTGCTTCATGAGTATTAAGTGCTCTTACTTTGTATGTGTGATCACAAAACACATAAAAACTTGCAGACTCTGTGAACATTGTATTTGAATAAATTTCTTCCAAGCTTATAAGATAGGGAGAAAAGGAGCAGTAGCTTCCTATTGCAAACTCCATAATTTTTTTTGTGATGTAATATAGTGTAGTTATTAGAAACTCGATGTTAGAAAATATTGTCTCCATCCAAGTAGCACTTAATCTCTATTACTTGGAGGTTAAAAGTCAAAGAACAATCATCCATGTCAGTGATTCCTGCAGCAGATTGTTACTGAACCATGTAAGGTCATTTAGTGGGGAGAATTAGCTCCCAGCAGCTTCACATGACAGAGATATTATAGTATTATTCTGCCCCAGCTCTTCTCCCTGGAAAAATGACAATTCTATGGGCTTTCTCAGGAAAGGTGTCCTGTAGAAAGAAAAGGAAGGCTTATCTTTTGACAGACATTTCTGCAAAGAGTGAGAAATGAGAAAAAAAAATTTTGCTGACTTGACCAAAACAGCTGTAGATGGAAGGTATGCAAGCACAGTCAATTACTTTCAGCATATAAAATACATTGGTAAGACATATCCTGTGTTTTTGTAGTTAATACATCTTTTAAACCATTGCCAGTTTATGCATAAAGAAAGAAACCTTTGTCAGGTGACTGTCTGAAAGACCAGAAAAGCCTGCAAAAGCCTCAGAAATGGGCCATTGAACAAAGGCAGATTGAAAACTTCTATGTTAGTCTAATTGGAAAGTTGTTGTGATGGTTTAACCTCGGCTGGAGGCCAGGTGTCCAACAAGCCACTCTATCACTTCCCAAAGGCAAGGAGGGGAGAAAATTAAGATGCAAAAAATAATCTCAAACTCGTGAGTCAAGATAAAGGCAGTTTAATGTAGCTAAAGCAAAAGTCTGCATGCGGAAGCAAAACAAAAAGCAAAAGATTATTTTCTACTTCCCATCAGCAGGCAATGTCCAGCCACTTCCTGGGAAGCAGGGCTTCGGTACATGTACTTGTTACTCCAGAAGACAAATGTTGTAAAAAAACCAAATGCCCCCCACCCCATTCCTCCCTCTAGTTTCTTATTGCTGAGCAGACGTCATATGGAATGGCATATCCCTGTGGTCAGTTTGGGTCAGCTGTCCTGGCTGTGTCCCTTCCCAAGACCTTGCCCACCTGGGCTCAGCAGTAGCCACAGCACCGGTGTGTTATCAGCACCTCGCTGGCTACCAGTACACAGCACAGCGCTGTGAGGGCTGCTGTGGGGAAAATTAACTCCATCTCAGCCAGACCCAATACAGTTGTCAATAGTGATGTGGGCACATGGAATCAGTTTCCCTCTGGAAATGATATAATCTCTTAAGGCAGTGAGGGTTCTGGCTCTGTTATTCAGCACAGGTCAGCAGAAAAAAGTCAGGATGAAGAAGAAGAAAATGCCCAAGCCCATGGAGTTGCTGTGGCCATGGCACACAGAGATGGGCTGAGGTCATGTAGGGAAACTGACTGGAAGGAGCCAGAAGGGCCGAAGGACAACATGTTTGAAAGGAATGTGAGGAAAGGGAGAAAGACCTGGTGTGTGTGCAAAACTTTTTACTAGGGTCCTCACTATAACTATCATAAAAGACAGCATGAATGGGTCTCGTTAACTACCTTGCATCTTATCTTCCCCCAAATCACACCTATATCAAATCAAATGAAATAATGTGAAAATATGTTTTTCCTGCAGTTTTATTTTTTATGTGATGCTGATTTAATTTACTTATTTATCGTAAGTACTTTAAAAAGGAAACAGTTTCACCTCTCCACCCCTGTGGTCAACGAGTGCATATTCCAGCTGCTTGCCTTTTTTGGGGGGAAATAATATTGGAGAAATCAAAGTAAGTAGGATTTTAAAATCATTAAGGTACTTGGTTTGCTTTTTGTGTTTCCCTGGTCCATTTTCGTAGAAACAGAAACTGAAGCAGTAGCAGAGTTCACACTCTCACTTTCCCATGTTGGTTGCTTACTTCAAGCTGGGAATGTAAAGGATAATTTGGCCAACAAAGCCACAGGACAGGGAAGCAGTGGAACTATTTGCTGAAGGGGGCAAAGTCTTCTGCTTTTTAATCTGTTTTGGTGCAGAGCAAAGGGTGAAAGGTGTTCTTAGATGCACAGGTAGAAAAGAGATTTAATAAAAATATTTGAAGTTTAATATTTATATTAAATGAAGGAAATATGTTTTGTATCATAAATTCCTCTACCATTTAAAATACATAAATGTTCCTTTTTAAAATAGCACAGGTACTTTTTTCTGACTGCATTTACACAATGCAGTCAGAAACTTCATTGTCCTTATATCTACCCAAAAAGCATGATTATTTTTAAAAAGAATAATTAGTGGAAAGGACAAATTTAGAATTAGTTTCATTGGTATTAAAAGACACTTCTTCAGTGGCCTGCAAACAGACTTCCTTATGATGTGCAATTCTTTAAGCCATCCAAAAGCTTACTTGTCCGAAATAGACCTGTAATTATTTGTCAGAAAAAAATTACTGCATATGTTGAATACCTACCATTTCTTCACCATCATCATAGCAACAATAAGGGTAGATAGACAATTTGTATCCAAACTAATAAACTTTCCCAGAAATTTTTCAAGTGCAGGTATGTGTCAAAATTACTTAATGCAATGGTTATGGAAGACTCAAATTCTGAAGGCCAAAGAAGAACATGAGATCATTCAGCTTAAAGTTCTTACTCTGAATTTTGATCAGATATATTTAAATTGAACAGAATTTATTAAGTCCAAAGTACAACTTTCAGAAAGTTTGTGTTTAAAGTCTAAAATATTTTAAACTGAAAGACTCCTGTTTCAATAGGCAGCTTGCTTCAATAGTTAATTACCTTGGTAGTTAGAAAGCTGTGCTGCATAGAAGTTTCAAGCCCAAACAAATTCAAAAGTCTAGGCTATTGTATTACAAATCAGACTTTGAAACAGACCTGAAAAGTTCTTTTTTGTACTTTACTGTATTTTACTTTACATCTATATTTCTTCACTTGACAGACAACTTTCAGTGCTTTACATGAGGTGCAGCTTCATGTGACATCACCAAAATGTCATCCCCTACGTGATCATAGGTACTGCCATTTAGACCCTAATCATGGTATGTACTGTGTAGCAAAATATGCAATGTGCTATGTTACATGACATTGCATCCTGCACTTAAGCACTGCAGAGGAAACGCAGAAAGTTATGGCATGAAAAAGAAGGGCCAGATGTTCAAAGATAAATGTGAAGATGACATTTTTTTAAACTCCTCTATATTTTTTATTAATCTGATTCTCGAGGAACTGAGGAGTGTGTGGAGCCAGATCACAATGTTGGAGGTGTTTATTATATATATGAGTTGTACAATATATTAATTCCAACAAGCTTTCATCTTTCAGTGAACTGCTGTTTCACAGGGAGATTCATAACCTTAATCATCTTTTAATCTGTTTCTTACATATGTGGCTTATTTTATCTATAGTTTTATTCACAGAATTAGAGTTTTTAGAGAAGATGTATTTGGAGTGGGTTGGACTTTTTTCCACACTTTTTTAAAATTATTTTTTAAAGCTAACTTCCAACAAATAGAGAAAATAATTAGAAAGCAAAATGCCTGATGCAGTCTTTGGTAAAAAGAAATGAATGATCTTCAACATACTCGACAGTTCTTCAAGGTGCAGCTAGTACAAAGCATTCTTGCTATCAGAGGATCAGAGCACCTTTCCACCACTGATCATTGCATCATCTCAAAGACATACTGTATGACAAACAGCATAAGACATCACTTGCATTTTGTCTTGGTTTCCCACCCTCCTTCCCCCACACTTGTCAAACACTTGACTTTTTTTTCAAACACTCTTTCTCAGTTACATTCTGAAGAAAGAGTAGGAATGTCTCATTTCCCTCCACCCTTTTCTGATAAACATTTTATCTCCTCTTCCCCCACCCTTCCACCTTGCGCCTCCAGTTGTAATTCAAAAAAGCAGGGCAAAACAGGTCTAACCTCAATTTCCTGTGTTGAATGTGCAGCGGCTTGATTGATGGCCTTATGAACTATTAATGAAAAGACCTCATGTGCATATTCATGAAAGTGTCTCTTTATTAATTCATAATGCAGCTGCTGCAAAGACACAGAGGGGAGGGCTCAGTCTCCTCCCACGTAAAGACATAAGCAATGTCTTTTCCTCAGTTTCTCTCTGATTCCTGTCCCTTTACCAGCTCGCCTTCAGTTATACACCACCACCAACAATTTCCATTTCTGTTTTGTTTGGTTCTGATGCCTTGTGGGCCACTGTTGTGCCAGCCCGCAACAAGACGAACCAAGAGGGCTGGCATCACATTCCCCAGTAATCTTTCCTATGAAAAATAAACCTTAATGGGAGTAACAAGAGTTTACAGCTCATTTCAATTTGTTCTCAGGTGCTGCAACACATGCTTCATTTAATTCTACAATGTATACTACACACAGCATGGTGGTGTTTGTCACTGGAAACTAAAAAGATGCAGAAATATCGCAGAGGAAATGATAAAAAATAATAAAGTAGTTAGTTACCTATGAAGCTGTATTTTCCATGAATAAGAAACAGAAAACACTAGAGACTTGAAGTAAACAACATGTTCTTAGTGAGACAATTGTCTATGAAAAATAAAAAAGTGTAAAAACTCTGTGAACTTCTCTAGCATTACTGGGATAGGCAAACACAGAGAGTATGATTCTCTGTGAGTAGTTCCATTTTTCTCACCAAAATGGTGCTGTATATTTCATGGTATGATCTGGCCTTCAGTAGAGCTTGCCTTGATTTAATTAGCAGTTGGAATGATTTTTTCTTTAAAAAGAAAATACCAAAAAAAAACCCCAAACAAAACAGAAAACACTTTGCATTAGATAACTCCAAGTCTTTGAATTCAGCATTCTAAAAGGGGGGAAGTGATAAACAAATAGTTTACAATTAGTTTAAAAAAGAAGAAAGTTCTTCAAAATTTCAAGTAGGGCATTTCACCACATAAGCAGAAAACCCCTGACCACAGTGGTTCTCAAATTAACCACTCAGACTGACACTGGCTCCCATTTCACAGCTGAAGGCAGAGTATAACTGAATAATGAGAAGGGGTTTGCATGGGGGGGGTGGGGAGGAAGGAAGATGTAAGAGCCCAGCAAGGCCACACCTGGGAGTCACTTCTCAGAGGATAAAGGGGGGGCTGCTGGTGTGAAGAATGAAATAAGAATGTCTGAGCCCTTGTGGACCCAGAACCTGTTAACACTGTGCACATTTAGTTCTACACGCACGCACAGAAATAGTTCCATTGTAGTCTAGTTTAGATTCTGATTCCAAGATTTTAAAGCCAAAAGGGACTGTTAGATCATCTCTTCTGACCTTCTGTGTAACACGGATCATAAAACATCACGCAGAGAGTGTTGTACTGAGCCAAATAACCAGTGTAGAGTCATAAGTCATGGGAGTTTCACTGTCAAGTTTTGTCTTCAATATTTGATCTTAAAACCAAGGTGATTTGGCTTCAGATAACTAGAAAACCTTACCTCATTCCCTGTATCATTATCCCTACTCACTCTAGCAAAGGTTAAGGAACACGATCATTTCAAGTAATGCAATTCAGTAGAGGGCTCTGTGTTAAATTATCTAGCAGAGCTTCTGTTTGCTGGTGCTAACACAACTATTAACGTGTGGTAGTATATTAAATAAGCAACATCCAAGATACAGCTTGAAGCAGTAACAGAGACCTGACCAAATTATTAAGTGGAACGAAGAGCTGTCACAGATGCCTCAGCAGTGGATGTGTCTGTCAAGCCCAGCTTCTCATCTGGGCATCCTAGCAGCATGGGGTTTGTTTGGCAATTGGCGTTTTCATGTTTGTTTGTTTGTCCTCAAATTTATTATAATCTGTATACTTCTTTGCAAATTCATGTGCAAGTTTTATCCACCTCAGTGCTCATTATTAAGAGAGGCAGCAGCATAAGCATATGACTGCACCACAGCGGGTTCAGTGTTGGTATGTTTGTTTGCTCTTTCCTCATAGAAAGCTTGTTTCTTCCTCAGGCCCAGCAGAAATCTGCTAAAGCTAGGAACTAGTGGTGTGATTTATTTTCTCATCTCTCCCCATGGGGTATACAAACATTTCTTCAGATTTGGAAGGAACTGTTCTGAATAGGAAACCTCTGCAGACTCAAAGTGAATGTGCATATCTGGTTTTATCACCTATATCTGCTTATGACAGAGGAAGAGAAATATAGGTCAGTGGCAATCCATAGTAAGAAATAAAGGAGGGAGGATTCAGCTGTATGGTGGAAATGAGAAAACAGATCTGAATTTTTATCTGGGCTTCAGGTGACTATCTTTGCTTTTTCCTGAAGTAGCCATGTAAGTGAACGTTTTTGATAAAATTTCCATCTTCACAGCACCCTTGCCAAAAGCTTTCATGCGGTGCTGTTGTTACCCGATAGCCTCCAGGGTGTTAACAGCAGGTAAAGGAGTCAGGTGTCCCATTCTCTTGTAGAAAAGGTAGAACTCCTTTTAGAGAAAAATAATGGTTTATTTGGTAGATTAAGGACCTTAGCTAGATCACATCTCAGGGAGAGTCTGATCTGTGTTTTCACATGTTGAGATTACATCTTTCAAATATAATGATGGATCTGAATACGTTAGAGAATGCTGGATCAAAACACATTAGAGTAGTAGTGATGTGCACATAGGATTCTTAAACACCGTAGGACTACATATTGCGTAAAGCTATATTTTCTTTTTCAGGTAATTGCTAATAGGAAATTAATTTACCTATAGGTGAATAAACTCATACAAAATAAGAACCAATTCAGTCTTTCATTGAAATTTGGCTGAAATCCAAATCTATACCTTTGGAAAGCCTGAAAGTGGTCAGAATTGTATGTTTCCCATTTATAGATCCTTTACAGGGATGGAAGTTTCAATTTACCACAGAAAACTGTTAGAAGAACTGAATCTGCATATGTGTTTTGTGGCTAGAAGAGCTTCAGGCTTGCAGGACAGACCTAGGCATACAGATGCACACTGAAGTCTACCTCTCAAGGTGCTGGAGTTCACCTTCTTTTTATCTGCCACTTGACCTAAACATTTATGAAAGTTTAACTCTTATTTTGTTGTTTACAATGGTACTTCATTATGTTATGTTTGTTCTTGCTCAGATATAATCGCTAATTTTAGTCTCAGAAAAACAAGTATTTGTTGATATCACTCACTTATTCTATTTCCAGTATTTTGTTACACATTTTTTTATACATTTAATGCCATCCAACTCCCCAATAGCAAGACTGCAATAATTGTCTCCTAGACAGTTCCAGACCAGCAGTTCTGCAGAAAACATCTTGAGTAGATGTATCTGTGTTTTCCTCTTTACTTTTCTTTGTTCATGAAAATAATAAATAACATGTATGTGTTCATCATACATGTTTTTCAATTATTTAGGGAGTAAAGAAGGTGAACTTGTCGTATTCAGTTGGATGATGGCTAAATAATTTATCCTAAATACAGGTAACAGAATGAAAAAGTTATACAAATGAGAGACAGTGAGCGACAGAAATAACATGTTTTTAATAACATGTTTAAAATTTCTACAGACTATCCAAATTGTTATTTTCATACAGACATTGGAAGACAGTTTAAGAAGTATATTGTTCTTTTGGATGTACTTTCACACATTCTAAGTGATTTCAGTCAAGTCAACAGAATTCTGAATCGTGATGCTGTAAACTAGAAGAGAATTTGCTTGAGAACCTTATTTTAGGAATCCTTTCCCTGTCATAAAGTGAAGTAAATTGTAGCTAAGGCATTACTCACAGTAACAATTTCAGAAAGAAAAATAATAGTTTGAATGTAGTATTTCACAATTTTCCTTTTCATTGTTTAACGATTAGTGGATGAGAGGGATAACTCTCCTTTTTCAGCTTTTAAATTAACATTCTCATTTGGTATCAAGCAAAAAAACCCAGTAATAATAAGTTTATGATTATCATTTGTAATTTAAATAATAAATATTCCTACTGGGAACAAGTAGCGCATTTTTGTAAATATAGGCATAATGATAGCATGAGTGATACTTATGGATAATTGTGAGTGAGTTCAAGTCTGAGTAAGAGTGATAAAAATGTCATTTACAGCATTCCTCAAGGGAACAGGAGTAAAAGAATTGTATCTTAAAAAAAAAAAAAAATCTAGCTAGTGTTCAGCTTGCTTTGTAGGCTATTTTGCTATCCCACACAGGCTGTAGAATTTTCTTTGGTTTTACCTTATTTATACACCATAGTTTTAGGATACTGCAGAACAGTTGATATTTCAGCCTGGCAGAGCAGAAAGTATTCACACAGTTACAAAATGAGCAAGCTCAAGATTTGCTAATTTGACTTCTTTTCTGCCTACCATATTTATTTATGTGGCCTTTGGGAAGAGACAACATCTTCAGTGTAATGAATCTGCTCCTGTACCAGTGACTCCACTGACCAAATATTGGGCTGACAAGAGAGACTTAAAGCCCCATGACTTGTAAGTAGAATTTCTTTGTGGATGGGGCAGCAAGCCCTAGTGAATGGAAGTGGGAATGGCAAAGGAGTCACACACAAAGGACTGCAAGAGTTCCTGTCTGAAAACTCAAGCTTGCCATGATTAATAAGCACGATAAATGGATATTAACTAAATCAAAACTAAATATTTAGAATCAGTGCCAATTTAAAGCATAATCCTTAGAAAAAATGACAGGCTTAATGCTTCTAAAAATGTGAATGACTAGAGAATAAATTAGACAAGTAATCTTTCTGCAACAATTACTGCATTTTCACTTCTTTCCCCACCCTCTGTGCCATCATCTTCTCCACCTATTCTAAGACTTCTCCTGCTCCAGCACAGCAGCTGGTGGATGCTATTGCCCTCTCCTGGTTAGAAACTGCGCAGTGCAGCTGTGCAATGAATGCATGCTCTCAGCAGATAAGGGAAAATTGACCAGGAACATCTCGGTCCAGGGTAAATGAGTGTCTGCTGTGATTGAACTCTGGGGTTGCAAAAAGCTTTGGTGTGGTGCAAAATACCATCTAAAAGCTGAACAAGAGAAAACTTATCTCTTTTTCAGAAAGAAAACTAATAAAATCAAACAGCACTGAAAGAGACATCACGTATCTAGGCAAGAATGGATGCCACAAATTCATTTAAAGAAATGCCTCTTGGTCCTCCTGGCACCGGGCACATCCACATGGGAGAGAGTTTTGCTCAGGTGCAGTTCATCTACACAGCCATCCTCCTTTAGTCATCTCCACTTAAAGCAGACCGAGACGACAGCCGACACTGGAATTGCATTAGCAGCAAGTCCAAGTTTCTTCTTTACTCTGCTTCCTGCAGTGGGTCCCTCCTGATCTCTCTGCTGTGACAGCAGCTTTAAGGGTTTAACAACACAGTGCCTTTTGATCTCATTTCGGCAGCTGTGATTAAACAGACACACATCACTTGCTGTGCCACTATGTGAGCAGCCCATGGTTCACCTTCACTGAATTAGTACCCGCTGAGCACTGCAAATATTTGAAATGTCAATCCATTTGATAATGTCAAAGAGGGCTGCAAATACCACAGAATGGCACCAAGGAAACATTCAACACACGCAGTGGCATATATAATATCTCTTTTCTTCAGGACAAAAATTATAGTTAAATAGAAACAGGAAACCATCATAAGAAGACGTTAAGGTCAACAGATCTAATAACCTGAAGTGGGACGTGCTCCTGCAATTTATCACCTTAAAATTTTAAGCAAACCCATCCCTTGTCAAATAACTTAATTCTTGCACATTCACCCATTCTAGCAAATTATTTTCTATTAGTAAATAGATGGGATGTTCGCAGCATAACAACCCATGTGTTTTACATGCAGATTCTGTTGCTTCAAATCAGGGTGGAAAGTAAAGCCTTGTTATGACACCTTTATTATGTTTTCCCACTCAAGAATCCTAAACCAGAGGGAAATATTTTATCTGAATAGAATACAATAATGATACCATATTTTCAGTCACAGAAGCTTAGATCAGCAAAGAAGCAGGTGAAAGTAGAAGAGATTAAGCTGACTAGTAGGTTGCACTTTGCCCTGTGGAAAGATTTGCCTTTACAAAAGACAGCGGGAAAGAAGACATTAAACTTGTTGCTGGGGGTCAAATGAGAAAGCTACCAACCTAAAGCATGTGCAACAAAGAATTGAAATCTGGTAATTACACAGAGGAGGGAACAGTCTTCCAATGAGCTACAGCTTTTTCTTTCACCCTTTTTTTTTTCTTTTTAGGCTTTCTTTGCTAAATTGCAGATTGTTAACCATTTCCCAAAATTGTACCAGCTAATATATAAGAAAATAAGTACTAGTGATGCAGGGCAAGTTCCCATTTTTCACTGAAGAGTCATTTAATCACCTAAAGCTTTAACAAAACAAAAAAAGAAAAAAGTAAAGTTCATGTACTGACTGGCACAGCAGGCAAATACCATATGCCTTATTTGTGGCAGCTGAGAGTCAAGAGATGCTTTTTCCTGTTGTATGCTGATAAAGACTAATGATTCATTGAGCACAAATACATCTGCATGTAATTAGAGAGTGGAACCTTAGCAATAGGAAGTTATATTGAGACTTATTGTTTGTTTTATACCATTGTCCAATTATCTTGCCATTTTGAAAGGTTAAGCTACTTCTCAGTAGCTCAAAGACAGGTGTCCAATTTATCTAAAGGGCTATTTTTAAGTAAGACCAGAAAAATGACAAACTGCAGTATACTCAGCAAGAGTATTGGTTCACTAGAATAGGGTGCCCCATTAAAGCCCCTTCTGAAGGGCTGGCTACAAGTTCTTCTTGGGTTTGTCAGTCACTTCAACAGCTTCATTTTCAGTGGTTTGTTTTTTCCTTATTACTGAGGAAGAAGATTTACATGATCTCTCTGTCCATCTGTGACCCTCATTTACTCCACCAATTTAAAAGCCTAGCAGTTTTCCTCATTGTCAAATTTGGCTAAGGCTCCATCTACAATTCATCACTTGAAGCCCTGTATCTGTACATGAGAGATTGCTTTATGTTACCAGCTTATCTGTATCTTTTCCTACTAACAAATTTATAATAAGATTTAAGAAAAAAAAAAGAAAACTTGCAGCAGGTCTTAGTCCATTTAGCTAACATAACTAAAATACAGGCAGTAAGTTTTATTAATGGTAAATATAACTGACCAGTCTAAAAATCAATCTGAATGAAGACAAGTAAACTCTGGTAAATCTTCCAGAGATACTAACTTCTAAAATAAGTTTGGAAATTTTACTTGCTGCTGTGCCTGTTGTCTTTGTTAATAACAAACAGTATGTCACTGCAAACACTCCAAGCAGCAAAAGTTATTACTCATTCTCCTACCTCCTGCTCTGAAAAATTTCAAGACAAAGTTCATCTTATTTTTTTAAAATTTAAACAACTTCTACTGTAGTTTTACTTCCATTATTATACTGGATTTTATCTTTATTTCAAAATATGCAGATATACATGTACAAACCCTATTTCTTCTGTGGCATTTGGTTAGAAGTACAACTGAAAAATTCAAGTCTCTCTCATTGCTCCCTCTACTTTACATGTGTTTAATTAAGCCTGTACTGTTGATCACTGCTAAATAAGTCCTTCAAAACCAAGCTTATCAATTATTGCTCTTCTACCCGTTTTTCATCTGAAAGCAGGAGGGCAAGAGACTACAGTAAAAAGCAGGCAGGCTCTACAAAGCCTTTGAGTTTTGCTCACCTCTGCTAATTTTTCCCTTGATCATATTATTAGATGACAATGTCAGATATTCCTTTTCATGTGTGCAGTTTATCTCAAATCTGTGCCTTCTTATCCTCTAATCAGGAAGAGACTAACATTCTGATTAATGTATCTCTTACATGGGCGTTCATTAGTGTAATTCTTTCTTTACCCATATCCCTCAATCACCTTTGAAGTGATTCAGTTGCACAACTAAAGCACAGAATATGAATATATTACAACAACAGGGTGGTTTCAGTAGAAGCTCTCTCTCACTTGACTTCAGCATATGCTTTATCCTGAGGCAGACTTTAAGTATCTTCAGATACTCTTCCCAAGTGGCATGAAGAAAAGGTCCCTTCAGACATTTCCTAGATGAAAGCAGGGCAAGGTCCTTACTTAGGGTCTGATTAGCTCATTCCCTATTCCTCTTTTTTTTCTTTCCTTCCCCCACTGTCCCCAAACATGCATCAGCTTTTCTCTGTCATCAACAAAGATGGTGTATGAACTGAAAATGGAGGAAAGCCTCATTAGAGGAATAGGCCCCTGGCTGATAATTAAAATGTGCATCTTGATCCATTATACTAGGTTCTTGTTTTGAATAGTATCCATTTATTTTTGCTCATGGAATAAATAAAGCTAGAGCTCCCTTTTCCTGGTGAGATCTACCAATGACCTTGTGTTTATTTATTGTTTCTTGTTTTATTCACATTGATGCTCATTTTGCAGATATTTGAGTCAAATGTATTTCATATAAATATACCTACCAACCTGACTATTACTTACCACCCTTTAGTCTCGTACATACAAGCTACACACCTTGATTTAGTCTTCAGATTCATGAGGCCAGGAAGGAAGGATTACATAGGCATTCCTAAATACTGGTATACTTTAGCTTGTGCTATTTGACTCAAACTAGTGATGTTAAAACATTTAGCCATTGCTTCAATACAAAAGAAAGTCAGTTCTCATACAGACTCAGCAAAATTGCAAGAAGTAACAGGATTATGCCTATTAGAAAAACAGAACTATGAAATAGGAGTTAACAAGCACTAATGATCACTCCTGCACTGCTCTCTGTCCCTGACAGAAGAGTGCCTGCATCTTTCCTCCTGATTTAAAAGGAAGGCTTGAACAAGGACTCACATGACCTTTATTTTTAATCAGGGGAAACAAACAAACAAACAACTCAGCAGCTGCAGCACGTTGCAGCAGTGCATGGCTCCCAGCCATGAAGAGTCTAGCTGGCTGGGCAGACCCAGGTAAAAATATCCAGCAGAGCTCTGTAACAATTAACATGAGTAAAGGTATTTATCTAGTAGGTCCAGTGTAAGTTGACTGTCCTGACTCAAACAATGTCAATGAAAGGTAACTGAACCCCCAGGACACAAATGAAGAGAGTGAAAAATTACAAGAATGAAGAAAATATTTGTTTATTTACTGTATATAGCATGAAATAATATAGGATTATACAGTTAAACTGTCACTACCTTGGTTATTAATCTTCTAAAAATGGATGATATAGTGAAGAAAAACACTGAGGAAAAGTAAATTTAGATTTATCAGTGAAGTCAGTTACTAGATCTTCTCTGGAAGACAGCAGTTGAGAGGCACAAGAATTTCTTATACCATCTCTCTGTTGAACCTGACTGTGAAAGTACTTCTCATCCATTTTGCGACAAAATCTAACAGGTGAACGTAAAGATCTTTAGATCTATTTGCTACACTGTGTCCTGAATTAGCCAGTCACAGTGACATACTGAACCTTATCCAAGGGACAGCAAGTAGGCAATGATCACTGGGCTGTGCAGCTCCAGTTTCAAGTGTGAGGTCAGCTTTCTGGCAAGAATTGTCTGCCTCCTCCACACTGCAATGCTTCATGTTTTGATAACCCTCAGAGTACACCAGAGTTCATATATAAATGCAATAACACGTTAAATATCTGCATGGACTAACTCCTGGAGTAAGGAGAAAGGCTCAGACACTAATAAAGGAAAGTGCCAATGAACAGAACAGGATTGTGTAGCAATCAGAAACACCACAGACACGTCTGAAAAATTCTGTACCCAGCTGCAAGCCTTTCTGAAGCTGAGCTATCAGAGTCCAATGCACTGGGAGGTGCTACCACATTGAGTCCAAAATAGTACGGTACCACTGCTTCTTTTGGTTCATCCTCAGTGGCAAAGCCTACAGCAGGTCCCATAAGTGAGGAATATCCTGGTCAGATAGAGGTTTCCTGCTGAATATCTGCGTACACTATGGCACAGGTTGGAAGCTGTTGCCTTAAAGGAAATTACTTTCAGATAGTCAATGACTGATACCATAGCCCTCTGTGGGCAACCAGCTACCCTGTGCTGGCAAGAGTTCTTGCAAGAACTGGGAACCACTACGTTCGAGGAAGCAGCTAAATTCCCGAGGGGCAAGGGAGACACTGTCTAGCTTCCACTTATTTTTGCAAACATTAGAGATTCTGTACTACTATATCAGCCTGGACAAGCAGCAGCTGAATCGTTGCTTTACTGGGATCCATTATGCAGCAAAGGTATCCAAATCCAGCTATGTTTCTTGTACGTTGACTGGAATACACATAGCTGCAAGGACCAAGATAACCTTCAGTAGCAGATACAGGATTAGCTGTCTCTGGGAATGCTAAGTGCTGCTTTATTCTGTAGGCTTCCTACACCACATTCTTTTAGCATGACTTTTATTCAAGGAAGCTTGTAGTGGTAATTGAACTGTATTTTTTATTGTTTTAATGGGCAATCACAGGAACTAGGTGAATATTTGAATGGATATAGAAACTGAGGCAAAGAATGAAACTAAATCAGACACATTGTGATCATTAGCTCTTAAGAAGTCTCAACCAGTTTAGGTCAAAATAATCACCACTTCTCATTACCACCAGTAAAATCACTTCATACTACCCTATTGTTATGCAATTACTACTTATTAAACAGTGTTCTCCAAGTCAAGCTGTAAACTTGCATAGATGTTACAGTCTAGTGTGCAAGTTATAATGAGGGTTTTTTTCTCCTTATTTAGATAAAAGAAGTGCTCAGAAGTTTTCATGTCAAAAGGCAGCTACAATACAAAAATCTGTCAAGACTGCCCTATTTACTGGTCCCATGTGGGTTTTTCCATTGAATGGGGGAGGAGCAGGGAGAAAAAGCAAAAGGAAAGAATTTGTATGCTTTCCTCATATACAAGGAAAAATTTCCTCTGCTCTTCAGTTCAGTCCATTCTTTGAAGTTACTCCATACAGCCCTAAAATGTTGTGCCTATGCTACATTCAAAGAAGGGAAGTTAAAAAAACAAAACAAAACAAAACAAAAAAGATATCTTGACTGTGTACTTGAACTCAATCCTATAAAGAAGAGTAGGAGCAATGCTCTCAAGTTAAATGAATAACACCTGTGGCCAAGAATGAGAAAAAAGAAAGAACAGAGATGGTTAAATCTGTGTAAACCTGTGGGCTTGGCAGCTTTAGTACTTCAGCTAAATACCCTTAGCTGGAAAATTATCAACCAAAAAGAATTCTGCTGTTCATTTTATTGATAAAAAGAGAAATCAGATGGCACACAAATAAGCAGTTAAATACTAAATATGTAACACTCCCATTAATTAGAATCATCTAATTACTTTAATAAATCATCAAATAGCTTTAATAAAAAGTTCTGTACACAAACATATGTAGGTCCTTGCTGCATATTTTACAAACATTCATTATACAATTGTAGCAAATTTATTTTTGTGCAAAACATAAAGAAGCATAGAACAAACACTTTGATCTGCTAGGGTGATATGTCAAAATGCTGAGCCTAGGCATTTTGGCAGGCCTGTGTCTCATAGCTTCATTTCCTCTCCATCAGATCTTTAAAGCCAAGAATAAACAAAAAGGTGAAATGGGCATAAAACCTCAAGGGAAAAAGACAAACTGGTAATGGATGAATGACGTGTATCAGAATTTCTTACAGCATTCACTGCAATATTTGTCCTAAATTTCCAGTGCAGAGCCAAAGTTTTGAATGGGTGTAAATCAAGACTTCTACTGCAGAAGATTGATCTCCTTTTCTGTTTAACCTTTCTGTATGTAAACACTTCTGTACAGCTGTTTTGACTGCATGAGTGAGAGTGCTTCCTGTTCCACTAATATTAGGGGGGAAGTCATTATTAGAATGGGTTAGTTTAAGACAACAGCTTTAATAAAATACAAATTTTTCCCTAGGGTAGGAAAGTAGTTTGTTCAATGCCTTATGCAGCTCATTTATCGAGAATGATAATAAAAAATGTGACCCATATCAGGGGTTAAACAATTATTCTCCCTCTATTCCAACAAATGAGTAAAATGGATATTTGCCAACATCACATTTACAACATGAGGAAGTAGGAAGTCTACAGAGCAGACCAGGAATGATCATTCAAAATGTTAGAAGCAGCTAATTGATAAGGACTCCACAACATACTTCCAAGCAGGATGAAGTACCATAAAAAAAGTTAGACAAACTCACACTGATTGTATAAAGTCTGTGAGGACTGGAAAACAGCCAGAATAAAGCTATTATTTAATAAAGGGACTAGCACTTTTTTTTTTTTTCCACCCAAGTTGCAATTTACCGAAGGTTGTACAAAGATTTCTAAAGGTCTTAAAAAGGATTAATTCATTAATATATCCATCTGATCAGTGTTCTTCATGAAGAAAATGAATTACTCTATTGAATCTATGAACTCAGCTTGAAAGTGATTGTAAAACTTTAAGTTTCCATATGTCTAAATGAGACTGTGAATCTACCTGAGCACAGCAAAAGTTTGGAGTCTAATAAAAGAAGAAACAATCGTATTATCAGCATATTACATAGAAATATCTTCCCAATAAAAGTTACTAAAAAAAAGCTGGTAAAGAACTAACATAAAGGTTGAAGTCTGACACTAGAATATTAAGATCAGGAAAACAGTGAAATATTTGTAAAGTGAGGTTGTAACCAATGACTCAAACATGTTACCAAGGGAGGTGGGTAGCTTCTCAATCTTTTGGGAGCAATCTGTCTCACCTGTCTTAAACACTTATTTCAAACTGGGATGAATCATCTTCTGGAGAAGTCTGTAATACCAGTGAATATAGAGCCCACAGAACCCAGAGGGGAGCCTACATGACTAATTAATCTACGTGCCAAATTTTTAAGCAGGCGTAGTTAGATGAAATAGACCAAAGTCATCATGAGACAGGTACCTTAAAAATACACTGTAACTCAAAGAAAAACATCTTGTTTTGCTGAAATAAGGAGGCAATGCACTATGCCATTAGTTAGCAGGAAGTCAGCTTAGATAATATCAATAATCCCTTTTTTATTTCAGGAGCTTTATAGGAGTGGTTCATCAGCCATCAATGTCACGCACAACATTGCTCGTTATATTTCTACCAACAAACAGGGAATAAGATACTCAGACAGCTCAGGTAAAGAATGGGTAACAGTATACTCAGACACCTGAAATATGACAGTTAGATTTGGTCTTCAGTTTTGATATGGATCATTTAAAATTTGAAAGCTTTAGTGAGGAAAGAAGTGGGCAAAATTTGTAAGTAGATAGTATATTATATGGAGCAAACCAAGCATTTGGGCATGCAGGCCTTTCAGGTCTGAAGCAGAAGAAGCAAACTTCAAAGATAAATACATTTTGAGAACAAACTGGTTTAGAATTAATTAGATATTATATCAGCAAGACCGTCTGAGAGAGAAGAGAGAAAAGAGGATCTTAACATGGAAGTTCTTGAGAGGTGGGCTTGTATGAACCTCATGAAGTTCGCCAAGGCCAAGTACAAGGTCCTGCACATGAGTTGGCACAATCCCAAGCAGAACTATAGGCTGGGCAGAGAATGGATTGAGAGCAGCCCTGAGGAGAAGGACTTGGGGGTGCTGGTTGATGAAAAGCTCAACATCAGTCGGCAATATGCACTTGCAGCCCAGGAAGCCAACTGTATCCTGGGCTGCATCAAAAAAAGTGTGACCAGCAGGTCAAGGGAGGTGATTCTGCCCCTCTACTCCACTCTCCTGAGACCCCACCTAGAGTACTGCGTACAGCTCTGAGGGCCATAGCTCAAGAAGGACATGGAGCTGTTAGAGTGAGTCCAGAGGAGGGCCATGAAGATGATCAGAGAGCTGGAACACCTCTCCTATGAGGGCAAGCTGAGAGAGTTGGGATTGTTCAGCCTGGAGAAAAGAAGGCTCTGGCGAGACCTTATAGCAGCCTTCCAGTACCTGAAGAGGGACTACAAGAAAGCTGGAGAGGGACTGTTTAAAAGGGCATGTAGTAATAGGAAAAGGGGCAATGGGTTTAAACTGAAACAGGGTAGATTTAGATTAGATACAAGGAAGAAATTTTATTGATGGTGGTGAGGCACTGGTAGAGGTTGCCCAGAGAGGCTGTGGATGTCCCCTCCCTGAAAGTGCAGGGTTGGATGGAGCCAGGTTGGATGGAGCTTTGAGCAACCTGGTTTAGTGGAGGGTGTCCCCGCCCATGGCAGGGGAGTTGGAACTAGATGATCTTTGAGGTCCTTTCCAACCCAAACCATTCTATGATTCTATGATTCTATGATTCTATAATTCTATGATTCCATGATTCCATGATTCCATGATTCCATGATTCTATGAAGTGGAGGAGATAAGATAGTTATCTGCCAGAGAAGGGTAGAAAGAGTCAGCTAAAATATAGATTAACTGCACATTGTTCATGTGCGCGCCTGTGTGTGTGTGTACATTTGGAGGGGGGTGTTACTTATGCCCTGGAATCAGTGTTCCTATTGAATCCATGATTTTTGCTATTTCATAAAATTATGAACATAGTTCTGAAGTTCATCTTTGTAAGCTATTTTATCAAGATCTATACTGAGACAATCAAGAAATTATTTTATCAGAAAAGTTTTTCCCCTGTTGGTGGCTCAGTCATTCCATCCTTTACTGATTGTATGAGTTTATGCTGGAGCATATATGTGTTTATTTCCACACACATAATTTCAATAATGTTACTAAGTACACTGGATGAAATATATCCTTCAAGAAATGAAAGTAAAAAATCTGAGGATTTTGACGGCTCTGCTGCAGGGAGTATTTTTGCGGTGGTTCTGGAATTCTTTGGCAAGCTTAAATTATTACTTGAGGCACAACCTGGATTTATTCAGTGCACATCAGACTCTGGAGAGCTTGTTTTGAAAGATGAATTTAGTGACAAAGCTGTTGGAAGAATTCATTTTCCAACACAGATTCTGGTGTGTGTCTGGGGGAGTGGCAGCAGGGTGAGGACATGGAGTTCTTCTTGTGTTGAATTAAATTCTAACACGGTTCAAAACAGTAAAACACCTTTAGAATATTAGTCTAATTCTCTGGTGGAATGCTCCTACTAGGTATGAGCTTTTTAGATTGTGGACCTCATGTGTTTCCCTCAGAGAAAATATGATGTGATCTGAGTTGCTGACAGTGCATTATAGCTTCTTTTGGCTTGATGAAGATTGTTGCTGGCTTTATAAGGGTGAGAGATGGGTGGGCTCTGAGTTTTCTGCATGTTGTAGTTTGCAAATTACCACTTATTTATTATAAGAGTGGTCTAGGAAAGTAATTTTGATATCATGGTATTACAAAACCAATTTGATAAAGGGTCATTGGTTGTGTTTTGGAAATTGATAGGACAGGCCCGGTTTCTAATCCAGATGAGGATAATCAAATGAACATTTTAAGTATCATATAGAAATGGCAATTGAACTATTTAAAATCTCTCAAGTTGACATTAAAAGATCGTCCTAGTTTTATGCCTGTTATCTAGAGGTCATGTTCCTTATTGAAAGTAAGTTCTTGGTAAAGATGAAGAGAATGATAATAATGACATCCTTGACTTTGTGCTATGAATGCTGGTCTTGCTATTTGAAATATTTAGGACAGGATATGTTGCACAAAGTTAGGAGATATTAGCGGACAGAATGGCATGAAAGTATTTTGCAGCTCATGAAAGAAATCAGCTACATCTTAGAGAAAGTCTGAGTGAGTAAGGGTCTGAGAGTAGCTTACTCATGAAGGGTGTTTCAGAGAAGTTCAGCTAAATATTACCAGCTTGCCAGAGATCTTTTTTTAGTGATCATATTAAAGACTCCTGCAGGGGACTGGGCTTTATAATTTTTCTTGGAACTGAGAATGTGTCCAAACTGAGACTTTAATGACGTGTTTGAGTTCTAAAAAGAAGAAAGCAGCATCTATGTGGACAAATTGCTAGATTACCTCTCACACTGCTGGTCTGTGTTGCAGAATTCTTTCTTATAGTGTTTTCTTCACTTGATCTGTCAACCCATTTTCTCTGTAGTAACCAGTTCATATTCTTAAATTAATTTTTTTTTGCAAATTTCCAAATTACAGTGGCAAAATTATCACCTCTGTAAAATGTTCTTTGGTTCTTTATTTGTTTAATCTGCTTGTAAAAAGCTATCATTTTGCTTTATTAATCCTTTAGAAATAAAATTCCAGGTATCTAAATTAATTAAACATTAGACATACAAATATAGACAAATAATCTAACGTGAAGTTCATGTAATACTTTCTAATGTTTGAGAGAGTTGTTAGAAGTTCTACACATTTCATTTAAAACTTTGGACAAAGTAAAATGGCAAGAGGTAGAAACTTTATGAAATTTTTGGGGAACACGTATGTTTTGAACAGAAACATCATCACTGTTGTGTACTTATTTAACTACCAAATTTCATTTTAAAAAGTGACCTATGGATTCATAAAATGAATACATTACTCAGAAAAATCAAAATCCTGTACATGTTTTTTGTATACAACCCAGTTCAGGCTGCCATTAATTTCAATAGCCCTTGCACTAGGAAACCTCTTTGTTGAATATCTTTCTTCCATGTGGCTCATTTAAAAACTGCTTACAAGTAAGATTTTTCATTTTGTGTTACCTTGTATGAACATCCTGATGAGATTTGTCTCAGTGCAGTACATTGATGCCCCAGGAATGGGCAAGACGATAATAACTATTTTCATTTGTGAGTCTGAGAGAAGTTGGGGTCCTAGTTACATTGTCTGTCTAGGTGATCAGAGATGCTTCTGGTCAATAAATTCAGATGCTGTCAGAATGCTGCTGTCAGCATTGCTGGGGGATATAACAGTTTAGCTGTAGAATTTGAAATATAAACCATAAAACCTGAGTTGAGTATTTGGAGCTGTCTCTTGGTAAAGTTAAAGCAAACTTTTGGAGCACTTTTTGTCTTTTTTTTTTGCCTTTTATTTATTTATTCATTTCAGTTTTTCCTTTGCCACAATTGAAGTTGCTTAATTGCCGTAGTATTTTCCAAAGGATGAATTATTAGCTGGCCTTTCTAAGGACCATGCAAACTGTAGATGGGCTCTTATTGTGATGGCAGACACATTAAACTTTTCCATTTTTTCTTGGGTTTTTTTAATTATTTTTTCAAATTTGTTCAGATTTACTCTTGTTTTTCTCTCTGCCCCTACCACTAATTCTTTTTGACCAGCCTACCCTATTACTGCATCTCTGTTCTGTCATACCTTTACACTGCCAGTCCAATTCAACACAGGCTCCCTGTTGGAAAAGAACCCTCATTCAGAGATTTGCTGTTCTCTCCTGACAAGCTGGCACTCAAAGCTTCCTCTTTGTGAATAACCCTATGCAATAATAGATCCTTTCTGCCAGAGAGCCTTCATCAGCATAATGTGTCTCTTCTCTCTCATCTCAGTCATCTGCTTCCTCTGCATGTCCTATTGCATTCACAAGCCTCAGCACGCTGTACAGAAGTATCTTGGCTATGGACCTCATCTCCTGCAGGGAGAGGAATCACTGTGTTCTAGCTTGCTGCAGCTCTTAATGTGGGCTTGAGTTTCAGTAATCAGGACACAGGTTGTACAAGACGATTTGTATTTCAGTTTCTTCTAGATGAGTAATGTTCGGAATAAGAGTACAAGCCCTAAACATTCTTAGGAGTACAGAATGAAATCATATCATGGACTATGCTATGTAGCTTATTAGTTTTCAAATATTTTCTTTCTGTCCTTAAAAGTCTTCTCTTTCACAAGGTACTGCTGTACTCCCTGTCTATTTGGACCATCATCTGTGAAGGACTCGGGATCCATTTTTTTTAATGGTACAAACTGAGCAAAGTAAGAAACAAATACTTTGCTTCTATTATGAAATTTCAAAGTAGCTGTCTCCCTAGTGATGAATTACATTCTTTCAGGTACCATCACTTAGTACCTATGGATCATCTAGTGTCTGCATAAAGAATTAGCATGGAAGTAATAGTTTATAATACTCTAAATATTTTAGTCTAATGGACCAGGAGAATGAAGTTAAAAGGTTATATTTTTAGTATGGAAAGCTGTTCTTTCTTTTTGAGTTCAACCTTTCCATGTTGCAGAGTTCCTCAATTTAGAGTATTTCCACCAGCACAACTCACATGTAATTGCTATTGTAGGTTATACTCTACAGTCATTATCTGTTTGTTTGGCTCCTACATTTTTGGTTTACACCATGTCTGCTCAGTTTTATTGCAACTTTAATCAATTAAATTACATCCTGTCACGTTCCCCCCTCCATGTATTGCTTCTCTGTTTTTACCAGCTGCACAATCTTTTTGATGTTACCTTTCCATTCTCTTCTGCTTCCTTCACACCTCTTCACTGCTCAATTCCTCCTGTAATGTATTTGTTACAGGAAAATATCCAAGCTAAGTCCCAAAATATTTAGAATTTTATTGTACTTTAAGTACTGAACTTCAAGCTTTTACTTTAATTGAATTTAATAAACAAGCTGCAGCTTTCTACCATTGCTCATTACCTTTGCTGAAATTGTCTTAGGCTCTAGCTGATAATGAAGTACTCCATAATTGTGTTCAATGTGCTTTCTTCAGATGTTGTCAGTCAACGTCATAAAGTTTGCTGCTTTTCCAGGGCTAATTTATATTAAGATTAACATCCATCATTTTTCTTTCAATTTGACCTGCACCTGTTTATGTACAGCCACTTGACTCTGCTCAAGTCAGGTTATACAATGTCAACTTCTAATCCAGTGCTTTATTAAAATCTTGTTATGACTGAATGATGTAGAACCTCTTCAAGAAAATGTGAATGATGAAGCAGCTATAAAATTTAGGCTTCAAAAATAAAAAGATTAATTTTTCCTTACTGAAAGACCTCAGATTTTTGTTCTCCTGGTAATCATTCAATAACAGTGCCCAGAGAAGGAGCAACAGGAAACTCTGAAGGGTACCTGGAGATTGGTACTTATCTGAGCTGAACCTTCAGAGTATACATCACTGCCTAAGAGCTTCTATTTTAAGCTTAAAAAATCCAGTACAGTGTACCCAACAAATGACAGTCACAGGTGAGCATTTCTCATTAATTCATAGAATCATAGAATCATAGAATCATCTCGGTTGGAAAAGACCTTTAAGATCATCAAGTCCAACCACTAACCTAACCTTGCCATCCCATAACCACTAAACCATGTCCTCAAGTACCTTATCTATCCTTCTTTTAAATACCTCCAGGGACGGGGACTCAACCACCTCCCTGGGCAGCCCATTCCAGTGCCTGACAACCCTTTCTGTGAAGAAATTTTTCCTAATGTCTAACCTAAACCTGCCCTGGCGCAACTTTAGACCATTCCCCCTGGTCCTATCGCTTGTTACCAGGGAGAAGAGGCCGACCCCCACCTCACTACAACCTCCTTTCAGGTAGTTGTAGAGGGCGATAAGGTCTCCCCTCAGCCTCCTCTTCTCCAGACTAAACAACCCCAGTTCCCTCAGACGCTCCTCGTAAGACTTGTGCTCCAGACCCCTCACCAGCTTTGTTGCTCTCCTCTGGACATGTTCCAGCAGCGCAACATCCTTCCTGTAGTGAGGGGCCCAAAACTGAACACAGTATTCGAGGTGCGGCCTCACCAGCGCCGAGTACAGGGGCACAATCACTTCCCTACTCCTGCTGGCCACACTATTCCTGATACAAGCCAGGATGCCATTGGCCTTCTTGGCCACCTGGGCACACTGCTGGCTCATATTCAGCCGGCTGTCAACCAGTACCCCCAGGTCTTTCTCTGCCATGGAGCTTTCCAGCCACTCTTCCCCAAGCCTGTACCGTTGCATGGGGTTGTTGTGACCAAAGTGCAGGACCCGGCACTTGGCCTTGTTGAACCTCATACAGTTGGCCTCGGCCCATCGATCCAGCCTGTCTAGGTCCCTCTGCAGAGCCCTCCTCCCCTCGAGCAGATCAACACTCCCACCTAGTTTGGTGTCGTCTGCAAATTTACTGAGGGCACACTCGAGCCCCTCGTCCAGGTCGTTGATAAAGATATTAAACAAGACCGGCCCTAGCACTGAGCCCTGGGGGACACCGCTTGTGACTGGCCGCCAACTGGATTTAGCTCCATTCACCACCACTCTTTGGGCACGGCCATCCAGCCAGTTTTTAACCCAGCGAAGAGTACACCCATCAAGGCCATGAACCGCCAGCTTCTCTAGGAGAATGCTGTGGGAGACTGTAATTCACTGAGAAATCTACCCCATCTTATGTATGCCAGTAGAAAAAAGCAGTTTTGTTTGAAATATTGACTGGTGATCGTGTTTGACACACTGCTGTTCATGCCGCATAGGAAGCCCTCCCAACAACCTGGACCAAACAATAGTTTGCAAAAAGTTTCTAATGGTTGCATGCAGATTGTGTGCAATATATTTGGAAAAGCACCAGAAGGTCACTGTGTTTTCTTTCACCTCTGTCAGCACGTGAGATAAAGGGGTCCAGAGATATAAAGGCACCACTTGTATATGCCCTGGCAGCCCTTGCAGTTCAAGTTTCCACTCTGAGCTCTCATTGTATGCATAAGAGTCTTCCTGGGTTTTATTTTTTACTAGAAGACACACCTTCTTGAAGACTGTGGTATTAGTTCCTCCTCTGGCCTCTGTACTGAACTATGGCTGCACTGAAGCCTTTTAAATGAATGAAGGAATGTGCTGGAGAACTAGGTATTTAAGATGTTTTATTCTGAGTTTCTGGATTTACCACTGTGTTTGGTAAAGGAGTCTTTACTGTTATCATTTTAAGTAATGCTTACCTTAAGTACAATGCAAATAACTCATTGCAGTGTCACAGTGACACTGTGTGCCAGGTTTTGGCTGAGATGTGGAGTTAATTTTCTCTATAGTATCTAGTATGGGGCTATGTTTTGGATTTGTGCTGAAAACAGTGTTGATAACACAGAAATGCTGAGCAGTGCTTACACAGAGCCAAGGCCTTTTCTGCTTCTCACACCACCCCACCAGTAAGTAGGTTGGAGGTGCACAAGAAGTTGGGAGGGGACACAGCTGGGACAGCTGACCCCAACTGACTAGAGGGATATTCCATACCATATGATGTCATGCTCAGCATATAAAGCTGGAGGATTTTCGAAGTGATGGCATTTGTCCTCCTAAGTAACTGTTACACAAGATGGAGCCCTGCTTTCCTGAAGATGGCTGAACACCTCCCTGCCAATGGGAAGTGGTGAATGAATTAGATGTTTTCCTTTGCTTGTATGCACAGCTTTTGCTTTACCTGTTAAACTGTCTTTATGTCCACCCACAAGTTTTCTCACTTTTACTCTTCTGATTCTCTCCCCCATCCCACCAGGGGGGATTGAGTGAGAGACTGTGTAGTGCTCAGCTGCCAGCTGGGGTTAAACCATGACACACAGTTAACAATTGCATAAGTTATTGACGTTTTTGTAAGATGAGTGAGAAAGCAAAAGAGAAAATTTGCTTAATCAACACATACTTCCTGTTAGATCAGAAGACATCTCATTCAGATCCAGATGCTGCTTTGCTCTGACAAGTTGATCTCTTAGGTTCTTCCTGCCAGAGAGTCTTCATCAGCATAATACTTCACCCTAGTGGAAAGTCTTAATTTTTAAGCCAATTTTGACTTTGAAGTGCCCCAGAAAGTCAGATCTATTTTAATTTTTCTGAGAATAACCTTATTTCCTCCTTGTTGAAATCATAAGCTAGCCATATATCTTCATTATAGTAAAAATTATTTTATTTCCTTGAAGACATAATACTTTCTTGTTAGGCCAATATGTTGTGTCCTGGTACTTGACTAAGAAGCAATAACTGTCATTTGGAATTTTGGTGACTCACTGGCATGTTTTAGTGTAAGAGGTCTTACACCAGATGTTGTGTTCTCTTGCTTAAACATCTAGATGGGATAAACGTATGTATCTTGCACCTTGATTGAGAGCAGATGCAACGGCTGTTAACCAGTTTAGAGATTGCAATTCACCCACTGATCACAAGCCTTTTTGTTCTAAATGCAGTGTAGCTATGCTTAGTCATTCTTTTCTTTTCCTTTCCATATAGTCTAAAAGCAGAGCATTCCAACAGAAAAGAACTAACCACCTTAAAAAAAAAAAAAAAAAAAGATAATAATATTTCAAACAGATTAATGCCAAGCTCTGTTTTAGAAGAACTTTATCACCCTAAAGACTGGTTTTTTTTCACTTGCTTTGAATAGATATTTTTAGAAAGTGGAGGAGTATAATTTTCATTTAACATTGAAGTTCTGATGATTTTACATGGCTTAACTTTCTCTCTCCAGCTACAAAGGCTGTATCTTGACAATGATATAAAATTTTGTTTGCAACATCAACCAGCAACATAGATGATGTTTGCAGATGATATCTAACTGCTGTCCCAAATTCATAATGAAAAATAAGAAAAGAAGCATAAAAAATGGCAGCAATACTTCAATTTCCAATATAAATAGTTCAAGAAACATCATTTAGCCCTTCTTGACAAGGTATTATCAGCATGAAGTTTTAGCTTAGATTTCTTCTCTTGTATAATCAATATACACTGCAGCACAATTATACTAGCTTACCCTGCAGAAAATCTTCATTAACGTTTTTCAACAGCCTTTTGGACAAATTGCCCCATTTGTAGCATGCATCCATTTGCTTTAATTTAATTTACTTACATTGTTTGCTCCCTGTTTCTTGGCAGAATTAATAGTTACCAGAGTTCAGTAGCTGTGTGCTCTCAACTAGTTATCACTGTGCTGTAGGCAGTGCTCAGGTTCCTGTGGTTTCAGTTTTGTTTGTTTCTTTTTCTTTTCGTTTGCTTTTTTTTTTTTTTTCCACACAGCTTTTTTCTTTTTTTTCCCCCAGAATTCTTGAAATCCTTTCTTTTCTTCCTTGTGGCTGATGTCAAGGTTGTGAGCCCAGCATTACAACTCCTGCTCACACTATTTCTCCTTCCCCTTTCATTCTTACAACAGAATGAGTCTTTTGTGGACAAAAGCTTCATTACTACCCAACTTCATCGAGATGCGATAGTATTCAAATCTCATTTTTCTCCTAAGTAAAACACAATACACTTGGTTTGTTTGACACAGGCAATGTGTTTCTCTGTCCCATGTGATTTATATTCTTCTCAAATAGGGCAATGCTGAATACCAACATTGCACAATTCCTCTTACTAGTTCTTCTAATGAAACACAGTTCTAAAAGGGACTGGGTTAACAGCCACACGCTGCTGCTCTTCAGCCCTAGGGCTAGAGTCATGCAGCCCGAAGAGTCAGATTTGTGAGGGGAATCTCTGGCAGAAAGAGGACAAACCAAACTGGCTGCACAGAGCTCTTCACTAGGACTGCGAGCAAGGATGTGCTTGAGCTGATGATGTGGGAACTGGCCCAGAAGGAGTTACTGAGGTTGGTCATTTTCCAAAGGGTGATCTCTGATCTCTGATTTCCTGATCCTCAAGGAAAGCCAAAAGCTTGGTATTTCTGCCTTTTTCTAAGAAAAGACATACTTTTACTCTGGGCTAGATTTTATTAAGCTATTTTATGACCATCAGGCCATCAACCTTCTTAGGCTTTTATTTGTTTCTTTGTTTATTAAGTACTAGTATCCTACCGATTCGTGGAAATAGAGGAGATATACGTGTTAGAAGGAGCAACCTCTGTGCACACATATAGAATGGAAACAATGTGAATTGATTAGGAAATACTTATTGTGTGTTTTTTTGGATCCACCATAAAACAAATGGTTCTTTTTTTGCTATCCTAGACTATCTTTCAAAATGAGATATCAGTCTCACACAAATCTTACCCAAAAATGATTGAAGAATTTTTAATACCATTAGGCTTTCTAGACAATGTCTGTCCAAAAAAAGAAAAAAAAAAAAATAAACAAACCCCACAAACAAACAAAAAAAACCAAGCCAAGATTTACTCCAGTACTAGTTTCTAATATTAATTAAATGAAGTTCTCTCTCTCTCCCCCCCCCACCATCTTTTCTAATCTATCTAGTAGCCATTCCTGGCTGCAGCAGCTACAGAACAGACAATACGTAAGGTAAATGCTCCACCAACCTGTCTTTTAAAGTACAGACTTTACCTTAATGATTGATTGGTAGCGGTCTTCTGACATGATGATAATAATTTGAGCCCTCAAGAGCAATCCTGACTAGCTTCAAATGATCAGAAGTGATGCACTCAGTAACTCCAAAGTCAGGAGACAATAGCTGACTGATGCTTTTTCCTTCCTAATCAACTTCCTATGACAGGTACCATAAAAGTTTCATTGGGTAAAACTAGAAATGGCCAGAGCCAGTCTGAATTATAGATACGAAACCAAATATTTCATGTTAACACTAATGCTGGGGTACCAACACTGGTATCTTAGCATGTAAGCTGAATTTTGCTGGGGTAGGGGGAGAAATTAGAGAGCCATAGAGAATATAGACTTCTAATAAACCTAGGAATAAAAAGAAAACAGCTGTCCTCATGTTCAAAAGAGGAAGGTAGAATAAAGATATAGATGACTTAGAGAAAGAGAGGAATACAATCAGAGAGATCTGTGGGGGAAAAGAATAAGTCAGAGAAACAAAGAGAAAAGAATGAGAGATGCTGGGCAGGGAAAAGGAAAAGAAGAAAACAGAAGAGACTTTTTATATCAATGTAATTTTCATACCCCTTCATACTGCCATCCCCTATTCTTTTGAACTTACTACTTTTTTCTAAGTTTGGCATATAAGAACGTTGACTCAGTACATAGGGTTTTCTTGTTTCATAGTGGGTTGTTTTTTTTTGTTGTTGTTGTTTTTTGTTTTTTTTTTTTTTTTATAATTGCATACAATGGCAAGATAAAATTGGTGCCACTGCTGAGAAAAGCTATCCCAAATACTTTTATGTCTCTGCCTCATTGTTAGGACTGTTTGCAAAGAGATAAACAGGAATTCAATTTTCAGGACTTATTATATATGTGTGTCTATGTATATAACATATATATATATGAATAAATACATTAAAATAATATTTGTATAATATTTATTTATAATATTTCAAAGTCACTTAAAAGAATAATTAGTATATGCTGAAGGGATATGGGTAGCTATTTTATACAATGCATTACAATATAAATTATGGGATTATTTTTTGTAATAAAGATTTGACAGCTTTTGGGGGGGGAAATTCAGTTAGTGCTATGATCTGATATTTGAATATTTCCCTTGGACTGAACAGTTCAGTAAACTGCATGAGGAGCAAAGCAATACTGGGCATAGGTGGCACAATTATGCTTGGGACACTTATGATGTGATTTGAAAAATCTCAGCCAGTACTGTGGTGCTAGGTGTACTAATATTTCACATTTATGTAGCATCAACATATCTCAAAGCACACAGTAAATGTTCAAAGGATATATCACCTTTTTGCAGATCAAGAAGCTGCTGTACAGAAAGGTTATGATTACAAAGCAATTTGATGGTGCACTCGGGAACAGAAATGATTTCTGGTCACTTGTGTTAGGCCATTTTATTTTTTCTGTTAGTATTTTTGGGCTGTTCATTTTTAGCCTAATTTCATTCCAAATTTCCTCTTTATTTCTCAACATTAAGCTCATTTAAAGCAGTAGAGCTCACTTATGATAGACACATGTTCATTCATCACTGTTTAACTTTTCCTGTTATGTGGAAGCTATCTTTTCTCTCTTTTTTTTTTTTTTTTTATTCCAAATATTTGTTCTTTCCTAGCCATTTTTATATAGTCTCTGTGAAAAGTCAGATGTAGTCAGAAAATTCAGTGTAAACTATAAACCTCTTTAAAATTAAGCTTACCAACAGATAATGACCAGCTGGGTATTTGTTGATGATAAGAACAATAAAACCCCAAACAAACAAACAGAAAAAGAGCTAGTATGTTAAAACATCAGCTCTTCAACAGTAGATTTTGAAATGATCATTGGCATTTCAAATCTGTAGTTAATGACTTGCTCTTCTTCTAATGTTTATTTTTATTAATATGTTATTGGAAAGCTTGTCATTGATGTGATCAGGACTTTATTTTCCAGCAATCAAATACTGTGATGTCTTATTTCGATATAATAAAGGATAATATAGGAGATCAGAATTCTAATGTAATTTAGTTTGAACAACTTGGAAATATTTATATTGAAACCTAAATATTTTGGGCTTCTAAATCATACATAGAGATTTAAATCCAAATACAAATGGATTATTAATTAGAAATCATATTCTGTTTAGTATCTTATTTTTTGCAGAAGAAAGGAGGGGACTTGTCTATATGGTCTATAACCTTGCAAAGAACTCTTATGAAATCACATCCAGACCATAACTTAGAAATGCCATTTGTGCTATAATAATGCCAGAGTTCTCATTCATGTCTTTATCTCTTGAAGTCTGAATTATTGCCAAAGGCTGTGAAGAAGACTTCCTACAAAATTAGATATCATTTAGATAGGAAAAATGCCTATACACCTATCCTAACAGCATATATGAAGGGCAAATATAAGTGCCTTGATATATATCTTTTTAAATATTGTGTTTTAAAATATATTGTGTTTTTAAATAGGTCTGGAATGACAATATTTCAACACAACAGCATCCTGGGCTGTCTTAGGAGAAGCTCTGCCAGCAGGTTAAGGGAGATGATCCTTTCCCTTTTCTCAGTACTGGTTAAACACATCTGGACTGTTGGGTCCAGTTCCGGGATCCTCAATTCAAGTGAGAAATGGACATACTGGAGTGAGTCCGGTGAAGGGCCATGAAAATGATTAAGGGACTGAGGCATCTGGCATACGAGAAGAGACTTTGAGAGCCCAGAATATTTAGCCTTAAAGTGAAAAGGCTCAGAGTGGTGGTAGGATCTTATACATGTGCCTAAATACCTAACAGAAGGAAGTCAAGTAGACAAAGCCTCTTCTCAGTGCAGTGGGTACAAAGTGAAAAACAGGCAATTCCTTTTAAGCATAAGTAAAGCCTTTTTTACTTTGAGGATAACCAAGCACTGGAACTTGTTGCTCAGAGATGATGTGGAGTTTCTGTTCTTGGAGATGTTCAAAACCCAGCTGGGCACAGTCCAGTGTATCCTGCCCTAGATGACCCTGCTTTGAGCAGGGGGTTGGATCAGATGATCTCCAGAGATGCCTTCCAGCCTCAACTATTCTGTGACTCAGTGGGTTGGTGGGTTTTTCTGTTTGTGGGGTTTTTTGTTGTTATTTTTGTGTGTTGTGGGTTCTTTTTCTTTTTCTTTTTCTTTTTCTTTTTCTTTTTCTTTTTCTTTCTTTTTCTTTTTGGTTTTTTTTTTACTTCAAATGATGTACCAAACTTGTTCTCACATGCTTATACATAATGGTATAGGCATTTATTAGCTCATCGCTTGACATGAGTTAAGTTTAATTTTTTTTATTTTGTGAAGCAAATGATTTTTATGTGTCTACTGCAACTGAATGCAGTGGTTATGCATAGAAAGGTGTAAGGGAAAGAAGACGAAAGAATGAGAGCCAACCTCATAAAACATATTGAGGCTGGGGAAAGAGATGAGGTAGAATTCCATTCCCCAGTTGAGCACCCACATATTATTAATGTAAATATACTCATGTACCAAGACATTAGGAATCAACAAGTAGAGGGGAAAAAAAAAAATACTGCAGTATGTACTATAAAAAAGCATACAGTTGCACAATGTCAACATTTTGGACCCAACTGACAAAACAGAAAGAACAGCAAATATTCAGTGGCAGTCTGAGGTTTTGAAGTACATGATTAAAAAACAAAGAAAAATGATACAAGTGATTTAATAGGAGAAGAAGTAGACAGAAGTAACATGTACACTGCTGTTTATACTACAGCCTCATTTGTGATACAATTTCATAATAATTTAATTTTTCAGTATTCTTTGAAAGGCCATGTGGAAGCTGCAGTCAGATTCAAGTAAGTTGCTCCTTGTGTTAGGTGAATTTGTTCTTCAAGGCATATTCAAGGTTACAGGCTTTTAAAAATATATATTCTTGTAGAACCTGGTAAAATATAGGAAAAATGTCTTTTGAAATTCTATCCATTCAATGACTGTACTGAGAACTGGAGACTATTAAAAAAGAGGAAAAATGAAAAAGAGGATGCATTATGACCTGACATAGTCTTTGCTATGGTCAATTTGTTTTCATGTCCTAATTTAAAATATTTAAGTCTACCTAATTGTAATTCTTGGACAGACAGCAGTATTGAGAAATCAGTCATGATTTCCTTGAGTTACACAAGGGAGGTTGCTAACAACGTCTGATATCCCAACTAATGTAACTGTATTTGGAAGTAATGGTTGATGAGCATTTATATTCACAAACTCCAAATAGCATGGTTTGTCTTCTGGAAACCCTTTGGAAAAGTCTGGAAGTTTATTTGCTGAAATATATTCTCAGACTGTACACGGTCAATAAAATTCTACAGAGAGGGGCAGAGTTCACTATCCATAGAATTTGTTCAAAAAAGTTTAGAGGAAAAAGAAGAATGAATATGGAAAGTTTCCAGCCAGAGACATTGACACCATTGAAAATATGTGGCAACCCAGAGATTCCTTTCCAACCTTATAACTGCAGCTGTGTCTAAACTGGAATTAAGGATCTCCTCCTGATATCCACTCTTGGCTTGCAGGTCTGTACTGGGGGAATGGGGTTGAGGAGAAAGAAGTGACAGGTGCTTTAACAGGAATAGTCCAATTTCAGCGCTTGGCAATTCTTGAAATTTGTGGCATGGAATGAAATAGAGAGAGATTGCACTCATTAGTATCTACTATAATTCAGTGCTCAGAGAAATGATCATTTCTACTAAGCATACCGTGGAGAACACTGAAAGAAAAGCTAGAAAAGATACTAAATGGTACTAAAGCAGAGGGGGAACTCAGAGACTGAGTTCCTTCTGCTGTAGGAAGAACAGAGGTCCCTAGTGCCACTGAGATGAGTAAGAGCAGCACTAAGGCCAACCTATATGACTCCACCATCTGATAAGGAGGTACTCGTCAAGGACACCTTTGTCTTTCTTTGTCAGTCAGCAGCTGTCAGTTCATATTGATCAACTCATAAGCAAAATTATCTCATTTACTGCTGTGAAATACTTTACTTGGATCTCACTACTAGGTGATTTAAAGCTCTTACAGTATTTATGATTTTATGGAAATGTTCTGACTAAGCGGAACAATTGCTTCTGCCACTTGTGTAGGAAGTCTATAGTGTCATAGATGTTCAAACTCTAAGGTCTCAACCAGAGCCGGAGACGTTAGTAGAATCCTTTATTTTTCTATATCTCAAAAAGCAAGATAAGGATGCTGCTCAAGCAAATATTCCTTCAAGGACCTTTTGAGCATGATCTGTTATGCCCATTCCTGCAGTACTCCATATCAGCAATGAGCCACAATTTCTTCGCAGGCATAATGACCTCCCAGGAGGAACAGGGCTTGAAACCAACAGGCATTTACATTTCACACCTGGGGCCAAATATTTCAGGTAAAGGCAACGCACCCTCTCCCAGAATTTAAATTTATCACAATCCATTGATGTGTTTGTTTGCTTGTTTATCACAGTAGAATGAAAGATGGTGCTTGCAGTGCTGAAAACAAACCAATCTGTGGGTTACTACAGCTGTTAGTTGAGAGAACTGAGAAGGAACTGAAGAGGAGTTAGGAAGGCTTTAATCTTCAGCTCACATTACAAAGACACTTGGGACACTTGGGTGTGTTGACCCTGGCTGGAGGCCAGATGCCCACCAAAGCCACTATATCACTCCCCCTCCTTAACTAGACAGGGGAGAAAAAGCATAATGAAAGGCTCATGGGTCGAGATAAGGATGGGGAGAGATCACTCACTAGTTATCATCACAGGTAAAACAGACTGAACTTAGAGGGGAAATTCATCTAATTTATTACCAAACAGAACAGAGTAGAAGAATGAGAAATAAAATAAAATCTTAAAACACTTCCCCCCACCCCTCCCATCTTCCCGGGCTTATCTTCACTCCCAGTTTTAACCTCCTTCCTGCTCAGTGGCACAGGGGGATAGGGAATGGGGGTTGTGGTCAGTTCATCACAGGTTGTTTGTGCCACTTCTTCATCCTCAGGGAGAGGACTCCTCACACTCTTCCCCTGCTCCAGCATGGAGTCCCTCTCACAGGAGACAGTCCTTCCCAAACTTCTCCAATGTGAGTCCTTCCCACGAGAGACAGCCCTTCACCAACTGCTCCAGCATGAGTATCACCCATGGGGTGCAGACTTTCAGGACCAGACTGCTCCAGCATGGGTCCCCCACAGGGTCACAAGTNTTCTTCTTCTTCTTAAATATGTTATCACAGAGGCACTGATTGGCTTGGCCTTGGCCAGCAGCAGGTCCATCTTGGACCCGGCTGGCATTGGCTCTATCAGATGCAGGGGAAGCTTCTAGCAGCTTCTTGCAGAAGCCACGGCTGTAGCCCTCCTGCTACCAAAACCTTGCCATGCAAACCCAATACAGACACACATATGCAACCTGAATTCTTCCAATGGGGGATAAGAGTTTTGTATATACCAAATACAGGAGAAGTAGACAGAAAATACATTTTCACTGCATCTGGCTGAAAAAGCCTGATAATTATTTTGATTTGTGAAAAGTCTGAAAACTTGATGAAATATTTTTTTTCATTATTCAGATTCTTGCTCAACTCTAATCTCTGGTAATGTATCCATGTCTGGTCAATGAACTGAAGAGCTAGCACAGAGCCATCACAAAAGGACTAAAAAATTTGCCTAAAGAGAATGCTTCATTGAAAAATTTTGCTACAGGTTTTCAAGAAGAGAGAGGTAGTTTTAATAAAAAAAAGCCCCACCAGAAAAAAAGAAAATCCTAAAATTAGTTGCATTTCTCACCAGATGAAAAGCCAAAGATATTTTTTATTTTCTTTTTAACAGAGAGAAAGGAGAAAGGATCATTTTTACTTGTGTAATGAGGTGTTGGCTTTGAATTTTTTATCTTGTTCTCAGAACCCAAATATACTAACTGTTAAAATAGATTTTTCTGTATGTAAGAGTCCATTGGGATTTACTTTAGGTAACTTATCCTTTTCTAGCTGAAATTCTAGGTGTTTCAGTGAGGGGATATTCTCTCAGATTTTATTAACTTCTTACTACGTTAAGTGGATCTTAATATTGGAATTTCCTTTTTTTTCCCCCCCTTATTTGCCAGGAAACGTGGAATTCTGGCACCATGAGCATCAACAGGACCAAGTTTTCCTTGCTTTCCACATGTGAACAGAGTATTTTACAAGTGTGTGCACACAGACAAACAGGTCTGCGGTAAAGCACCATATAGTTTGAGGTGATTTCAATTGAAGTTACTTCAAAGCTCATTGTTACATGTGATTTCACAAAGTGATAATTTAATGCACTAAATTACTACTCTGTTCCTCATAGAAAGTGACACTCATGACCACCTAATAAAATACTTTATGGCCTGTTGTTCAGAGTCGTAATTCCACTTTGGTGTAGTAGAGGGAAGCCACAAGTCATTCCACTCTAGCTGCCATTAGGGGATGTATTGCCTTCCCAGCCTATGCACTGCGATTAAAAAACCTGACAGCCTCTCATCCGCAGATGGCAGAAGCCTCTAAAGCTGTTGAACTGGCACTCAGTCAGTTGGCTTTTGATCTGGTTGTTCAGATATAAGAGCCTGTTTAAGCAGAAAGAAAATAGGCTGTTCATGTTCAGTTAGTATAGACCTCTCTTCCGATGGGGCTTTATGTCTTTATCTGTTCCTTCAGCTGCTTTTAATTAATGCTTTGAAGACTCCTTGTATTTTGGATTTAAGGGCAAGAATAACTCTTTCTAACTCAACTCCATATTAAACTTCTTCACTGTGAGCAGCAGCCCTGTTTTTCCCCAATGGACTCTCCACACAATAACTTATGAATAAATTTGTTGAAATAGGTACAGATTTTCTCATTTAGCAAGGAATACAATCCCAATCTATTTACAGTTGTTTGGACAATCACAGCTTAGAGTAGACTAAATATATAGATAAATAAAAAGCTGTTTCACGGTATTGTACAGGGCAGCCATTAAACGTCAAGGATTATGGGAAAGCCCAGTAACACAAGGGTTATAATTTGCAGGGAACTTTTGTGATCCTTTGGGACCAATCCCTAGGTAATAAATATCCGCATTACTATTTTGTCATCGGCTGTCCGGTGGATGTAGTGCAAAGCAGTGGTTAGCACATTGTTCTTCTGCAGTGGGGAAAACAAACTCCCTCAGCGGCTGTAGAAAATGTAAGCATGACAAGACTCCTAGCTGGCACAGAGGCTTCTGTGAGAGCTTCTAGGGAGAGAAGGCATTAAAGGAAATGGAGAGAGCATCCAACAGCAGCACACGCAGGTAAAAATTATAAAGGTGCACAAAATGTAGGTGAAGGTGGCAGCCTGGAAGGCAGCGGTGCACTGGCATGTGTGATGCTGCCATATTGCCTGCTCTGCTCATTGCTGTGGAATTTTCTGTTTAAATAAGATAAAGCAAACAAACAACAAGAGGTGTAATTGCATTCAAAATACAGAAAGGGAGAAACCACCAGAGAAAGCAGCAGTGGTCAGGGCACAGCAGGGCCAGGGGCTGCCTGGGGCCAGGAGCAGGGCCTGTCCCACAGCCCAGCCAGGAGCAGGGCAGCCGGGGGGCAGCAGGGCAGCCCCAGTCCCAGGCACCCGGCACCTCCCTGGCGATGGAGATGGGCCAAGGCCAGGACATGGGTGGGCCCAGCAAAGCAGGGCTTTGGGAAGCTGTGGACCATCCATGTTGCAGCAGCACTGGGGCAGGGGCTGACAGCCCCACGGGGTCCTGGGCCATGGGCGGGTGAGGGGAGCCCCAGGGACCTGGGCAGGGACATCCAGGCCCAGGGGTGCCCTCATGAGCTTGGGACAAGGTCCTGACCCTGCCTTCACAACCTGGCAGGAGCTCTGGTCACAATATCACTTTCTTGTAGGAGCAAGGGTTTCCTCACACGTCTACTGACTGCAGAAATGAGAGGCAGAGGCGTGCCTGCCACCTCTCTTATGAAAAAGATTGTTCACTTCATGGGGGAGAGAGATGTTATGGGAACACTCCTTAAGAGGTCCACCAGAGAGTCTTGAGGACAATAAATAGCATGTGCATTCAGGAGAGGAATTTGAACTTTTATAGCTAGAAAAATCCCCCCCTAAGGAATTTACCATGAAAATAGCTTTGCACTGAATGCATTGAAATTAATAACTAAAAACTAAGATAAAGTAGCTTAAAGGAAACTATTAAAGGTTGAAAGCTAAACTCCTTCACACTGCATCTCCCAGATTAGTGCTTAATAAACAAATAATGGAATAATTGTTGAGTAGTTCACCATCATGTCCTTGAATAAAGCATTTGATTATGAATGAAAAGTATAGCCAACGGAGAGTGAACAGAGGGAAAAAAATTTTTTTAGAAAAATTAAAAACTTATCAAGTAATTGAATTTTTTTTTTAAAGTTTATGCAGGGGCTATTTCACTGTAGGAAAATGCAGTAATCTATGGTTTAATAACAATCCAACATAAGCAAGCACTTCTCTTTCTGTTACGACTATTGTAATCCAAACACTTAAAGTCATCTCTGCACTGTTTAAAAATTTGATAAAATATTTATAGAGATCAATTAGAAGAACTTAAAATGTTAACAGTTACCAAAACTGGCAGTAGTATAAATATTTGGAAGTGTTTTAAATGTAAATATCCTGGAAGATATTTACCTTTCATGTGCAATCTTATCTTAAGCTGCTTGTCAAACATGAAGGCATCCTCCAAAAGGTAGCAGACATGTTTTAGCATTCTGATCACAAAGCAGTGTTGCAGTCATACAGCAGCTGACAACTCTGCGTTGCACTTCATTGTATTGCATTAGAGTTGAACTGATTTGCAAAGAACTGAACGGATTGATGCACGCATAGAGCTTGACAGCTAGCTGACTCGCACAGGGGTATGGACAAGGGTGGAAGCAGAGAAGAGCCATGCTATTATCTGGTGGACTCAGCAAGAACTAAGTGTGTTTACCCCCTCACTTTTAAGTAATGAGCCTCCGGCTCATTTAAGGTACTTCAATAAGGATAGCTGGAGCTTGGGAAACCAAGAATTCAAGCATCAAGGTTGTTTATATAGAACCTAAGGATTCCTATGTATTGGGGGAATTTGTTCACAAATTTATTTCCTAATATTTGTAGCATGGCTTCTTCTGGCAAGGATACCCTCAGAGAGTGTTCACCTCACCATGGCAGCTTCTAGAACAAGCAGTGACTAAGTATATCTCATTGTGAGTCCCAGGATCTTAGTTTTCCATTTGTCAAGATCAGAGATGTGGACAGAGTGTACTGAGGCTTACTCTCATTGCAAATGTTTAGGTTTCTTCCTTCACAACAAAAGCATAAAAAGGAGGTTAGCAAATCTGACACATATACAGACGTGAGCCTGATATAGGATCAGGACAGTGTGATATTGTCAAAATCCAGATTTTAGAATCCTGCTGACTACACCAATTTGTCACAAATAAATTTTTACACAATTTTGAGGTAGCAGCAATTTAAGATTTATTAACACTGTTATGGTAAATCACAAGATTAAGTTGCATGATATTTAATGACACTCAATTATCAGCTAATTAAAAAAATATTTAACAGAATTTGTTATAATCAAAATATTGTGACTTAGTTAAAGATTTGAAAATGGCAAGATTGACATAAAACTTACAACAGAGTTTCTTAAATCAAATCACATACAATAGACACATGCACACAGAGATAGAGATACCGAGCGTAACCTATGATCAAGATTTTCTGTCTTGTATTTTTTGTAGTCAGTTACTCACTTTTGTCCTTATTCAGCATTTGTCAGGAGGTGATCCTTGAACTCTTTTCCTTCATTGACATCTGTCAGTAGCCAGTCTTTGAATCTTTGCAAAATCTACCCTGAGAGTCATTCCAGCTCAGAGGGACATATTGGATCACAGCCTGTTACAGTCCCAGAGAGCTCAAAGGGTCTCACATAGGATCACTATTTATGGGATAACAAGATGATGGTCTTTGGCCAGTGGTTTGTTGTTGTGGTTTTTGTTTTTTTTGTTTTGGATTGGTTTGGTTTTGGTTTGGGTTTTTTTTTTGTTTGTTTGTTGGTTTGGTTTTTGTTGGGTTTTTTTTGGGGGGTGGGGGGGTTGTTTTTGTTTTTGTTTTTTGTTTTGTTTTGTTTTTTTTTTCCCATATGGACCATAACTCGTGTCAGGTAATTCTGGTACCTTCCAGATCAGACTATGATCTAGGCAGCAGGAGTTCCAGGTATGGTGAGGGAGTGGCTGATCATCCCAACTCACTACACCTGTAACCAAGACAAGAAAGTGCCAGGATGTCCCAACTCAGTGCACTTGTAACCGAGACAAGAACACAATGTTGTGATCACAAAGTGTCTCAGGCGGGCTGCACAATCACAGATATCCAGATGCAGAGACTTACAAGCACTACTTGAATTATAAATTTACATATCATCTGTTGTAATGGAGATAACAAGAAGAAGAACATGTTATTAAAGAAAAAAGAGATTTAAAAATAGAAATAGATTAGGATGGTCTGTCTAACATTGCCTATACACATTTAGAAGTCCAATGTTATCCCTTCAAGTCTTTTACCGTATCTCTGTAGTTTTGGTCTTTTTCTATGGACCTGATTTTCATTAAGAGATACTTGGAAATATTTCATAGCCACTCCACAGTATGCAGTGGAGTAGCATATCAGCAAGCATTGTTCTGATATTATTTTCAGCTTGTACTCAAATTCTACTGCTTCTTAGAATTTGATATTAACAACGACAACTTGTGATTTCTTTAGCTTCTTCTCCTACCTGGAGAGAACTAAAGGGTCTCCTTTCTCGTTCTGGAGAAAGCTGAATATCATCCTTTCAGCCTGCACTGTGCTATTGTGTTATGAAGACTCTGATTTTGGTTGGCATCTTCCTCTCAGGAAGAAGAACGTGCCTCTCCATGTTCTTCATCAAACATGGAACTGATTTTGAGTGTGCCTGAGTATATTTGAGAAAATGGCATTTCTGTCTCATCTTTGGTCTAGCCTTATTTTTTAGGCATGAATAACTTGGAGGCTGTGCTTTGCCACTGTCATTCATGCCAATCAAGTGTATTTGTATTTACATTCCATTTAAAATTCTATTACCTTTGAATACAGTGACTGTTGTTGCTGAGTTCACAGAAACGTTTTAAAAGCTCTCCTTCAACGTTTTTGGTTT
>VXBL01005872.1:358018-372379 GCA_013400195.1 Aramus guarauna
TAAAAGCCCTCCTTTAACGTTTTTTGGGTTTTTTTTTTTTTTTTTTGTTTTGTTTTTTTCCTTGCTGCACATATGAGTACTGTATTTAGCAATTATGCTGCTGTGAAACCAAGATAGCAAATCAGTTTATGGATTCTACAGGCCTACTTCTGCAAATTTATATTTTAAAACATTGGCAAATCTCTATCTACTATCCTCTCAGTCCACAGACTTTTTTTTCTTTCCCTCCCCACCCCCCGCAAATTTAGTGCATCCAACCTTGTTAAAGCAAAGGCACTCCCCTGGAGTGATTCCTGTAAAATGGAATTTTGTTACTGGTTTCAAATCATCTCTCTTGCATATGTCAAATCATGGAGTCTTGTCAGACTTCTCCCATTCTCAAATCCCTCCCTACTGAAATAATATCTATGATAAAGCTGTCAATTAAAAATGTTCAAAAAAGAAACATCATGTTAATTGCTCACAGTTCAATAAGCATAATCATGTGTACTACAATAAAGGTTATCAGATTCATGCATTATGCATGTTATCCTAAATTTCCACTTTCATTCTGTTCACTAAATCATCTCCAGAAAAATATTATTTCACAGGGACACAAGGAGTGGGGAAAAAGCTCAACAGAGAGAAAAACTCCCAACCAAATAAACAAACAAACAAAGAAACAAACAAGCATTTGTTTGTTTCTTCAAAGTACAGTTTTCTTTCCAAAGTTAACATAGACTGCTATGCAAGCTGACTATACTTGCTCCAGAAGTAGCCACTCAATAAAGTCCAGTAATGTGGTCCTCCACATGCAATTACTAGAACACTAAAGCCTACTTTTTACAGGAAATATCATTTACTTATAGTCTAACTATCCATAAATACCACCTAAAAAGCTGTGGCAGATTTTGGGGGTTTTGTGAGAGAAGGGAATGCAATAGAAAATAATGTTGGTAATTTTCAGATATTTTCTTCTTTTTAATGTATTATTTTTCTCCTCCTACTCTCTCTGTAAGTATTTCTTAGAGAAATGAAGACAGCCGGAGGGATATGAAAAATAGTTATAATGAAACCCCTAACCACTTCTAAAATACACTTCTGTTCAGTATGTTGCTTAAGCAGATTACACATTGGGGTAGCATAAAAGGTTTATTAGCTTTTGGAATGAGGTACATAATTCACTCATTGCTTCACCAGTTCGAAGGAAAAAACAAACAAACAAAAGCAGCTGTCCAAAGCTCAGAAGGACAAATGTGCTACCCTATTCTACCAAAATTTATATTTTCCAATATATACTTAGGAAAAAAAAAACAAACCCAACAACAAACAAAAACCCCCTAACATTTATAAATAATTGTAATTGGTTTGGTTATTCAGGAAGTACAGCTGTTAAGGAATAATTGCCTTTTCAATAATATGTCATTGTTTTCTCAGATGTGGTCATGCTTGTCAATGACAAACACAGCTCAGAGAAACAAAATTTCCAAAATAATCACAGATTCTTTTAGAACTGCTTTGCGTTAATCAATCCTCATGAAGAAAACTTTCAAGTTTACTTACAGAAAAAAAAACATCTCTGAAAGCAAGTGGATTTGCCATTACTGTTTTTAAACATATTAGGATACCTTACCTGCTACACTGAGAGTTTTAAGAATATTATATTGTATTAAATGTTGAAATGCTAATTTTCAATAAACCCTATAACAATTTAACAATAAAGTAGCAGCTTCCCTAGTACAGATTTCTGAGCAAAATAGAAGGATACTGATGTTCAGTAGTAATCCATCAGTAACACAGAAAAGACCATACAGGCACGTAAGTCTACTCTATCTCCTTTGCAGAGTTCAAGGTTCTTTGGTGATAGGTCAAGCTGGAGAATAGACTATATATATTCTGTATTATCTTCAATATCAGCCAGTGTTTCATATGCAAAAATCAATCAGGAATAATTACTACCTGAAATACAAACAACTTGCTGCCTATAAATTTGATAAATTATCACAAAGTTTTGGTGGTGATCAGTACAGCAATAAATAATTATTTGCTTCTATGAGCGTGAATCTAGAAAAGTTTTCAACTCATGTAAGTAATTAATTTCAAACCCAACAGTGTTGTCCACACCTCTCCAGAGTTCCCCCAGGACCGTTCCCAGGTAGGGTCTGAGAAACAAATAGATTTGTTTAGGAGGGAGGAAGGATGTGGGTTGCCTGGAAGGACTGCAAAATTAGCTTTCTTCATTTCAAGAGGCCCTTCCCTGTCACTGGGGATCTTTGGACATGAATGCAACCTATCCTAAAAGTCTTTATATAGGCCATCAAGTGCTTCATAAAGCTTTAGTCAAACATGTGAAAGCAATCAAGTAAAAGTCTAATCAAACAAGTTGATCTTAAGCAAATATTTCAAATGGCCTTGGGACTGAGTTCCCAAGCAGTCTGTGTGTGTTTGAGAGGTGGGGGTGGCAAGGGGAATTAATAAGTATGATGTGTGAACACTTTCCTTTCTAAAATATAGTTAGACTTTGGAGCAGAAGAATCAAACAATAAATGCAGAAACACCCCTCAGTGGGACTTGAACTAGCCAAAGGAAAAAAAAAAGGCAGTAGTAACTTTCTACCTTCTGGAGCTGTACAGAGCATAGAGCAACTCAGTAATAGCCTTGCCTGCACAGTGGTAGCTGGTAAATATTACAACACATATAACAAAGGTTATTAAAACCCCCTTCTTCTGTTCAAAGAAAATGTGAGCATATGCTCCACTATTTCCTGAAACGAATAGCTAATGTAAGCCCTATTTGGGAGGTTTATTAGCCTTGGCGTATGGCACTGCAACGTGTGTCTTGTGTTCTTCGAGATTAATTTTGAAAATAGCAGAAGCAAAACTAATCGAACACTTGTTTCTTCACAGCTTTTATTTCTTAGGTTCTGTATGTAGCCAGTTCCAAATGGATGTCAGTGTAATATTAGTCTGGGGCACAGAATGTGAAATTTTGATTTAATAATGTTCTCTTCATTAGTTCAAAGATTAAAAAAAAAAAAAAAAAAAATCCCTAGACTTTTCCCCTTAAGGGATACAGCACATTACTTATTTGTATTCATGTGAGCTTTTGGGGAACTGGAAAACTCTGAAATCAACTGAGAAAGAGTGGCACCTTTTTACATAATGGAAGATACACTGAATAGAGCTGCAGTCATTACCTGTGTTAGTTGATGCCAGTAATGATTTCTACTACTAGTATGCCAGACTGTCCAGCTGACGTACAGAAATCATCACAGGCTATCTAATATATGGAAAATTGCACGGGTCTGATAGGCATTTTAAAACCATGCTATGAGAAAATGAGAGACAGGAAAGAAGTTAGGCTCATTCTCAGCAGGTGACAAAAAATTGCTTATATCTGCTTTGCCTAGCAGCTCTGGGGATTCTGCATATCTCACAGGAAAATCTGTGCACTCCCGGAATGTTGTGTACATGAATGAAATTTCAAATTCTTCTCTGTTTAAATATAACCATTCATTGTATCTCTGCCACTGTTGAGAAATCATATTAAGCTGAAAATTCAACAAACTGAGAAAGAGAGGGAAGATGTTAATATTTGAAAGGGAAACGTTAATATTTGAAACATTGGCATGGAAACTTTTTTATTCTTGTCTTTTTGACCTTGGAATAGTCATGTCTCCCATCTGTATTTCAGTTCTTCATCTGGAAAATAGCAATATAAACACAAGAAAAAAGTTTAAGGAGACAAAACCCCACATCTTCAGACAAAATGGAGTTGTTCTTTTGCCTCAAACCTGTCTTGTTTAATTTGTCATGTTTAGAAAAACAATAATCTAGTCCTGCTATCAATGTATTTGAGTTCAACAATATTTTCATAGAAAAGCAAGTGTCTAATTCAGATACGGGATCAATACTGGTCATGGACAACATCTAAATTTAATAAACTGATTTGCTTTGTGTTCATTTTCAAGATATACCCTAGGGACTGAGTTTATAGCAACAGAAATCTGGAGAAAATATTCAGCCAAAGTCAGTGCTGAAGCTGTATTGGCCCTAAAAAACTGTTTTAGTAATTACATTCATCCAATTAATATATATGATCTGTATCTGTTCAAAATAAGCCAGGTCTTGAATATTTAACAACAATAGCTTATGTTCAGCTGAAGTATTACAGATAACTTCATACAGCAACATAACTATTCAAGTTCAAGAAGGCTATCATCTGTTTACAGAGAGAAGCGCAAGAAAAAAACAACAAATGGAATTACATTTTTTCAGTTCATTGTCCTGTTTGCAAATATCAGTGTTTCTTCAGCCTTCTCTTTACGTTTGAGTTCTTAGCTATAAATCTAATCTTTACAGACACTGTATTAACTGATATAAGCTTGGGTGGAGCATATTATTCTAGTTATATGTAACTCACAAGCAGATCAGGCAAACCTCTCAGTTAGTGCTGTATAGCATGCAGGTTTGAGGACTTCTGAGGAACACAAATCTCTGACTGTGACAGAACAGGATTCCACCAGAAGCTGATGTCTTTAGGTCAACATAACACCCACTTGCCGCAGCAGTGGCATCTGGGGTTGGACCTTCACCTCCCACCTGCAGGCAGTGCATATTATTTACCTGTGTTTCTCAGCTACAAGGTTTTTTAGTTTGCTTTGTTTTGTTTTGGTTTNAGAGCACATATCTGCCCATTTCTCTGTTTTAGTGCTATCCAAACTGTTTTTAGACTCTAAAATATGATGATATCTTTTTAAGTAAATTCTAATGACACCCCCTCTACTAATAATATTTTGCAGTTTATTTCAAATACAGTATGCAAAGATATTAAGAACAGAAGTTCATTATAATCTTTACTGTTTTAGTAAACCAAAACACAGTTAGAAATAATTATCTTGCACCTATAGAAATAAAATTTTGATTTTCTGTAAAATTACATCATCATATACTAATCTGTCAGAGAAGTTATAAAGATTTAAAAGATAAAACTAAAATGGGAAATGATGAAGCTGCAAAACTGTGTAAAGGGATGCTAAGGCTATTTTTTAGACTGAATTTTTAGCCATTTAAAAATTTGTTCTTCAGCAGTTTTTGCATTGTTCAGCAAAATTCAAAAATTCCTTGGGAAATATTTCATATACCTAAATGATTATGAATTTAATACATTAATAACATAAAAACACAAACCTATTTATATATCATAAACACACAAGTTTCATAAACTCCAATCATTTTATTCCCATGATATGCAAACTCTGCTTAAAGCACTTTGACTTAACATAGTGTATGAATAATGAAGTTCATATCATGTACCAATAGGGAAAAAAAAATAGACGTAAGCAAGTTCTGTTTCACTGGGCAACAAAGAAACAAGAGGATTGCAGAAACATGGGGGAAGATGGAGTGAGTGTGAAGTGAGGAATCATGAGAAAAGATTGATTACATAAAAACATTCAAGAAAATAAAAATGTCCTAAAGTCACCCTGGATTGGCCTTTTGCTATTCACTAGAACTTTGTAAAAGGAAAACAACCTTTCCATTGTATTTTTGGTATGTAGTCATCCAGTAACTGTCAATGAAGTCAGACTGAAAACCAGGATATCTTAAAGAACTTTTGATGACCTGTAGAGGAAGGTCATGTTTTCACAAAGCATGCTAGCTGAAGCAATTCCAGTAACATTTTCAGAAATGACTATGTGTGACTATGGTTATTCCAAGGAGACTAAGGTATTTTGGTATCCATTAAAATTCTGACGGAACTATATGTCAGTTTTACTTATGTGAGATAGAAAAAGGTTTTTCCTCTTACCCTCACAGAACTTAATCTCAACTTTTGCATTAGAAATCATCTTACAAAATTTGGGTGATATTTTCAGAATTGATTTCAGACATGGTACTGGTAACATATCACAAAGTCTTTCTCCTTTTCCATCTTGTTTATATTCACTTAATGTTCAATTATATTCACTTAATGTTTAAAGTATGTATTCACTTAATATATATTATGTGTAATATATATATCTTATTAGACATATTGGTTAACATAACTTAAAGTAATATTTGAATACTTTGATAATTTTTCAGAGCCCAGTCTCAGGCTGCATTTTGTGGAATACTGTCAATAGTTGGGTTCCCTCTTTCTATTTCTAAGGAAACAGATGCAATGGGATGTGAGACGAGCTGTAAGCTCAGTGCTGTTTACCAGGCAACTGTCACAGGGAGCAGCAGGTACATCAAAAAAGAACTAATAAGACATAAAAGCACAGTAATGGTTGGGGCAAACATCCTAAAAATGAGAAGAAATGAAATCTAAAGGGGTTGCCAACCAAGTTAAGGCTGGAACATTACAAACATCCCAACCTTTGAGGATCAACTCTGAAACTGTGCTTTGCAGACCCACCATGTTGAGGCTTCAGACTACCAAATAAAGATGCTCTTCAGCAAGCTGATACAGTTGCATGGATGATGTTAAGTCCTGAAAAGTGTTGGGCACATTGTGGCCTTTAGCATGGTTCAGTTTGGAGTGAAAATACTGACAAGATGCAACTGTTCCAGACTCAAAAAATGAAAAAACTAGCTTATTTTACAGGTTTCAGTAATACTTCCCATAAGACTAAATATCTGTATTATGCCATCCTTCCTAGGACACTTTCAAGCTATTTTGGGGGATACAATGAACAATGGCAACACAACTCAGATGTTGCTATGAAGAGTACTGTTTTGCATGGGTCTAGGGGAAAAAAAAAAAAGAGGGGAAGGGAGAGAGAAATCAGCTATTAGTATTTCCAAATACCCATCAGGAGAAAGAAAGACTTGGGGACACAGCCTTTTCTCAGGATTCACTTACTCAGATGTAGAAATAAGAGTATCATCATCTTTAAATTCACTTCCTTGAATATTAAGGGGTCTGGGAATTGCGATTGATTTGTCTGGGGTTGTTTTTTCTCCCTTTTTTCACCAGCCAGAGAGTGAGGCTGAGGCAGTTGCTGTGCAGAATTAGTAAGTTAAACTCTAAATAAAGCATCCAAAACAGAGGGTTGGGATTCAAGCAACAAATCAGTTTTGAGACAATTACTTTTTCACATAGTAGCTACTGAAAAATTACTTTACATTTCTGTTGTCGTGCCTCATGCTTGAGCCAATAATTCCTAGAAGCCAACTGTAGAACATGTTACGTAGTTATTCTGAAAGAATAATAACAATTATGCAAGTTGGCTCAAACCCATTGAGTGTGCAGAAGTGGTGTAAAAATGGCAGGGGATGTAGGATACTTCTGGTTTGTTCAGCAGCAGCACTGCAGCACTGAGTGTAAAGGTGAGAGGCAGTTTCTCATTCTTACACTTAACTATAGACACTTGGTATAGTGACACCTGTCATAATATGAATTTATTTATATAATGCAATGTAAAAAAAAAATCTGTCATTAACATGACAGTGGTGGGGTTATAACAGTTAAACATCACAACCTTTCTTTTACTTAAAAATGAAGTGATGTATCTCTGTGTCAACTGGGTAGCCACTGAAAAGTGTTGAAGATTTTTTTTAAGCAGTAATCAGATATGTTGAAAAGGTGTGAAATTTTGTTTTACTTCATGCTTTTCTTTAATCCTGTGCTGCAAGAAACTATCCTTGTTCACCTCACTATAAAAGAAATCTTCTTTAATCCAGTACAGCACATTGTAAATTAAAAGAAGGTATTAGAACCCTTATTTATTTGTTGACATAGGTAAATTCAGTTGAAAACTTGCATAAATGAAGACTAAGATAGTACTAAGACAGTAATGAATTCCACCTTCAGTCTATAGTGTCTTTATAGGGATTGAGTGGGAAGGTAGTATAATTATGAATGCTGTAACACGATATGTGAAAAGATGATTAATATTTAGATAAGTCAAGTAACCCAAAGAGAATGAACTGATTATGTATTTAGAACTGACTGTGGTGTGCATACTGAAGACCACAGACGCAAAAAAATGCTACCTGGGTACAGGTAAAATAAAAATGTTTTCCATTTGATCTTGGCATTATAAAAATACTGTGACTCTTCCTCGGTTCTGGCCTCATTCAGTGGAAAGCTATCATGTCATTTCCCCTCTGTTGCCCCACAGTAGTAAAATCATTACAGTTTGTTTTTAGGGTAAGCAGCTGATTTAGGGAAACTCATGTGAAAAGAGCTGTCTTGCAACTCACAAATCAGGTTTGTCAGCTAGTAGCAGACAAGTAACTATTATTAGCTGTTACAGCAAGCAAGATATAAATGTCTTTTTTTCTGAAAGGTGAAGTTAAACTTTTCAGTTTCACTAGAGAAGATTTCTGTCACAGTTTGAAACAGGGCTATATGTGGAACCTACCACTGCACCATCTGCCATAGCAAGTGTTATTTTGGGGCCACATTGCTACCCAGCTGATGACTAGCTCGCAACCTTGACCAAAATACTTCCTGTGAATTAACATTACGTATGCACTTAGGGCCTAAATTCAGCTTATTCATTGGTAGGTCAGCACCTCTGAAAGAGCTTTAAGGGGTTTAGGAAAGACAGGAACACATCAAATGATGTAGCAACATTTTGCATGGGGATTAATGGGGAACGTAAACCTGAACATGCTTCTAACTCTTTGAGTTCTGCTGATAGATAGGGTCATTCACCTACCATTCTTGCAACCTAAGGAAATTAAATGGGGACCATATTTTGTCCAGTACTTTTAGACCACCTTGCACGAAGGTATGGTGCAATTTTCCTGAACTGGTGCAAACTGTTAAACCTATTCATCCCTTCAGTGCTGAAAATCCCAACTTTTGACTCTAATTTAGTCTTTAAAAGCCATTTTTGATGCTTTTGACAAGTGTGAATTTGCAAATATGAACACTTTGAAGATTATTGTTCTGAATCATACTTAGAGATGTTATATGTATGATTTTGCCAAAATATATCACTGCTACAAATGTGATATGTAGCTTTGATATCCTGGGTTACTGCAGGAAGGTGAAGCAGACAAAGCCTATCCTTCCTGCAGCCTGGGGAAACAGTTTGCTGCAGTTTAAAAAGCGTCACACAGAAGTTGGTGAAAGGACTAAAAAAAGGTTAGCCCATATCTGAGGCAAAGTGGGGAAAGCTGGCAACATGGACTAGAGGAACAAATGGTTTCTTTTTGCCTGTACTATGCACAGCTGATGTACAATAGCTGCAGAGATTGCTCTGTGATACAGTTTTCTACAGTGTTTTTTCCACCCTTAAATAAACAACACTAAATTTTCTGAAAGCTGGCTAATCACAGGTAAACTTCATTGCTATTCTTATGGGAGCCATAGGGAAACTCCCAACCTTGTAAGAGGTATCCCAAGGTCTGGTGAGAGGATGAGGGGACCATGACTGTAAATTCAAGTCTGGAGGCAGAGGACTGCACTTCCTCACCTGAAAGAAATTCAAATTTGCACATCTGAAACCTCAGCAGAATACCTTGGGGATCTTGTGAGGGACAAAGCTGTAGTAAATGAACATCATAGGAACTATGAAGGTGGCTAAAATAATTAAAAATATATTCTATTTATAAAAGAGTCCATTGACTATTAAATCTTGGAACAAGACTTCCAGATTTCAAAATAAGTGCACCATAGTCCTTTTGCATATTATGGATGATACTGGTTTAAGAATACACAGAGGCAAACAAATATTTTGAATGTGAAGTTATATCCTTTAGTGCTTACATGTCAAAGTATATTTTCACCTTCCTTAAGCTTATTTCATGGTTATTTCAACAGCAGAGCTGAAAATAACTCTGAATCTCAAAGCTATAATATCACCCTAACAAAATATAGTATTTCACCTGTATAAGAGTGAGGGAAGAAAATTCAAAAACCTATTCACGATTTTAAGACTGCCTGTTGCCTAGCAACTCTGCTGAGGATGATGGGATTTTGCTCAGACACAGGCCAGTAGGCAGTTGGCCAGTGGTGGGCGCAAGGGACTTCTCCCCATGCTTCCACAGCACCGTTAGAAAAAGCCCTTGACTCCAAAAACGTCTTTCAGACGTCCAGTGGAGCATTTTTATTTTATTTTTCATAAATAATGCCTTGCTGTTGCCTGGACTTTGGGAGATCTGGCTTTCCATGCTATTCTAGGGGCTACACAACATGCCTACAGACTCATTTAAATTATATTTTTTCCATATCAGTTTTCATTTCTGGCTTGTGCTATGATGCTATACTATAGTTGTTATTGGGCATGTAACCAAACTCCCCCCAAAAGGACAGCTGAGCTGAAATGAATAAACATTTTAGACTGTAGTCAAACAAGTTCAAAATTCAGTCAGTCCTGTTTCTAACATTGGCCCAAACCCATGTCTCAAAAATCACCACACCACAGCAGCTGTCCGCCCACCATTCCACGTCTTAGTATCTTCTTCTTCAGAATCCTAAACAGAGTTTCTCTGTAAGTGTGGCTTATAAAATCCCATCACTGGTTAAAAATTGCAGCAAGCTACATTAGATGTCCTTGCTTTGCAACATCTTACCAGTAGATTCTCTGCCCAAGAATATACCACTTCTCCATGAAAGTTTGTCACTGGTCTTTAGGGATTTCTCTGGGAAAGGCATGGGCAAAAGTGACTCTTTGCTGGCTTATTTATCATCTTGACAAGATGCTCAAATTTAACTAGATTTTTTTTTTTTTTTTAATGGGAGTGGGAGTGAGAAGGAGGATTTTGACAAGTCTTGAGATTCTTCATCGTCTCTCTTTTCCCAAGCTACTGTAGAAATAGATGAGAAAAATTTAGATTAAGCTTTTGTCTGAGGGAAAAAACCCCAACAAAAATACATGAGGAATCTTTCTTCCTCCCAACCAATTCAAGATAAGGTTTTGACCCAGGACCACAGTACATACCTACATTTTTACTTCATATGCACTGAAGCACAAGTTTCAGATTGAACCCTTCCAAAGCTTACCCAAACCCTCAAACCGTTCTGTTTGAAAATCTTGGCAAACCTGGGCCAAGCTTCAGGTCCCCTTAGGAAAGTTTCTAACACATTTAATTGTGTCACTGTAGAAAACATGATGCCTAAGCAGTACTTTATGTGACAGAGATATGGTTAATCTAAGAGTCACACCTAATAGAGGTACTTCAATTTTATTTTTTTTCTTTCACAGATGTAAGGCATTATAGGCATAATTAGTGCTGTTTTCAGTTTTTTTCTTTTTCCTCTCCTCTTCCAATCTGTGCTTCTCTATGATTAATTGAGAAGCAGTAAGATTGTTACAAGCCAGGAGGACTGGTTGTGAACTGACAGATGAGGGTATTCAACTAGAGATAAAAAATATCAAAATATATCCATATAGAAATTCTGAGTTTTGTATAAAAATGCTGTTTATTGAGGGTTAACTCACAAAATGCATCAGTACAAAACAAGAGGGAAAAAGCAATTTATATCATCTCTTTTAAAATGTTTTAAATTAAATGTGTAACTTTACAAGGAATTCATAATAAACAAATTAATTCTCTTTTAACAGCAAGTAGTAAAATATTCCATATACTGTCAAAATGCTTATTAGCATAATAGAACAAGGGGACAGAATTTTGTTTGCCTTAACCTATTTTACCCTGCACAAATTCCAGATTAAAATGTCTAATAGAAAAAAAAAAGTATTTTCTTGTTATGGTACTGGCTTCAGGCTTCAGAGATCCAGGCTGAGCTCTTGCCTGGTAGTTGCTTCCACTGCAATGCTGAGCTCAGGTCTTCAACATTGTTTAGTCAGAAACCAACAGGGCTGATCACAGAATGGTTGAGGTTGGAAGGGACCTCTGGAAGCCATCTGGTCCAATTCTCCTGCTTAAGCAGGGCCACCTACAGCTGGTTGCCCAGGATTGTTCCAGATGGCTTTTGAATACCTCCAAGGATGGAGACTCCACAGCCTCCCTGGGCAACCTGTGTTGGTGCTCAGTGCTGTCATTGGGCATCACTGAAAAGAGCCTGGCTCTGTCTTCTTTGCCTCCCCTCAGGTATTTATATGCATTGATAAGATCCCCTTAAGCCTTTTCTTCTCCAGCTGTCTCAGTCTTTTGTCATATGTGAGATGTTCCAGTCCCTCCATCATCTCCAAGACCTTTTGCTGGACTTTCTCCAGTATGCCCATGTCTTACTTGTACTGAGGAGCCCAGAACTGGACTCAGTACTCCAGGCATGGCCACATCAGATCTGAGTAGAGAGGCAGAATCACCTCCTTTGACCTGCAGGCAACGTTCTTCCTAATGCAGCCCAGGATACCATTAGCCACCTTTTGCCACAAGAGCACCTTGCTGGCTCTCAGCCTGATGGCTATGTACAATACCGTAGGTATTTAAACATTAGTAAACGGAATGTTTCAGTGGCTTATCTGTAAATTGAACACACTAAGGATATTTCTGGGTCAGTTTTTCACTTTTCTTGAATTTCCCATCCTGCTATATTTAAAAGAGGTACACAAAGCACCTTACAACAATGTAGTCTATGTGCCTACTGGAGACAATATTACCACAGTATCAGCTAGTTTTATTTTTTTCCAGATTTGTGAGTCAGCTTCAATTTAAATAATTCTCAGGCTTTTGGCTCAATATTTAACAATATTTAACAAACAGGTGTCATAATTCCATTGAAATCAATTTAGGTATATTTTTATTGCAACAATGTAATCAAAACTACACTGCCAGTTTATGACAGTCAAATTATCTGCAGTTTGAAGGAAAGCCAGATTTCACAATATAACTGATAGGAACAAGATCAAAGAATAATCAGATGTTCAAATGTCTTTTCCTCACTAAGCTGAAATATGAAGCATTCTCATATGCCTGTTCTAGCTGCAATACTACTGTTCCTCAGATAGGCTGATGCTTGCATTACCATTAGCTGTGCTACAGTTCTAATTACACACCAAGTATATTTGTAATAAATTATTTTCTCTCTACTGAGCTGCAGAGATATCACTCACTAGGTAGTAAACAGAAACACTGCTTCCAATGGGAACTGAAGATATTAAAGCCTTTTATTTTTTTTATCCCTCGTCTCACCAGGTTTAGTCCCTCTCCTGTAGAGATCTTTTTCTTCTCTCAGTTTGAATTGGGGCCATATTTTCTCCTTTCCATTTCTATCTCATTGGACTTGATTCCCTAGTCTGTTTTCAGTTCAGCCACTTTGCCAAGTGTTTGTGTAGTCCTTTCATACAAGTGTGTGCTCAGTTTTACCCACTACTACTTTCTAGTCCATCTCTCATCTCATTTAATTTCATTCCATTTTGCTACTTTTCCACTTCCAAGTTTTGCTCAGTTGCCTGTATTCCAATTCTGGTGGAATGCAATTAATTTCTCTTCTTTTCTTGATCAGTCTCAACTACTTGAGAGCAAACTAAAATGGGTAAGATTTGAAATTGCAAAGGAATGCATTATTCATTATCAATGAACTAGAATGGGAAAAGGAAATTAGTACCATGGGCTGACCTATTAGAAAGGAATAGTTCTGGTGGGCTGAATGGAGAGCAAAGGGGGAGAAATGCATGGACTGGGAATGGGAGATAGATTAAACTAAATTACAAAAATGAAATTAAAAGAGTAGGTAAGAGAAAGGGAATGATTTGGGGGAACAAAGAGAAATAAGGTAGGAAGGAAAAAAAAACCCTGCAAGATAAAGTAGAGCATAAAAGGAAGTAATAAGCTAGGTTTCATGGGAAACATTTGAAAAAACACTAAAGAGAAAATTAAACAGATACAGCTGAAAGAAAAGTTCAAATATAAATTAATGCAAGATTAATGGAAAGATACTAACATGGAAACAATTATAGGATTAGATTCTGCTTACATGGTCATGATGCAAATAGCCAAAAAGAAACAGAACTGAATTATTTGTACAGCAATGTTGATTTGAGTGCTGATATGATGCCTGGTGCTTTTTCAGTCATTGTGAATTATTGAGCTCAGGGGGCAGCACTCAATTGCTTGGTCATACTGGGTTCTGCAGCAGTGGCTGTCAAGTGGGCTTACTTCAATATTTGGTGAGGAAACAATCCTCTTTTTCTCTACACCTTTGTTACCTCACCTGGAGATTATTGTAATTCTCTCTACATAGGGCACACTTTCAAACCACTTACAATTTGTAGATGGAATAGACCATCCCAGCCCAGTTCTTTAGTAGCATTTCATGGAGAGAGTAGTTTGTTGTGACCATTTAAGTAATTTTTAAATGGTTTGGAATTCACCTAGGCAAGAAACAGACTGGGTTTTTTGTGTTTCTTGCACAGCTGAAGTGACCTGAGGTACTTCAGCTAAAAGCCCCTTCATGGTAATAAATGAACAGGAGGATACTGATGGCAAAGTGTTCCATGTTCTTGACTTTGAAAAAAGCTGCTTTTTTTTTTTT
>VXBL01005872.1:372437-410169 GCA_013400195.1 Aramus guarauna
TTTTTTTTTTTTTTTCCTGGGATCTCTCAAATACTAGATCTGATCATTTTAGGAAATATTAAATATCCAGGGAAATAAAGGGGGACAGCAGAGATTAGTTAGTCGGTAAGGATGAACTGGTGCGACATTGCTAGTCAGAACGGGAAGAAAGGGGTAAATGTGCCAGGGATGGAAGATGAGGGAGAAATAGCTGATACTAGAATTTAAAAGATGTGTTCAATGGTGGGTCCTGTTCCAGACTGGTAATAAAAGAATTCCTTGAATGTAAACCAGGGGAGTGGAACCTCCTCATTTTATATATGATGAATTTGAACTTGCCAGATTATTTTTCAATTTTGGTATGGTTTTGTATGATGTTTTATAGGAACTCTATGTAAACTAAAACAACATCTCTATCCTGGAAATAGTAGATATTAATTAGGAAATGCTGGGCCATATATAAATAAAATAAGTAGTACAATGTATGTCTTGTTTTTTTTCTAGGTTACCTTTCTAAACTTTATTTTTCCTTCTGGTCAAGAACTAGAAATCATTTTGGAGTTTGATTCTGAGACACTGGCTATTGCTCAGTTATTTATTTTTTCCCAATGCCTGGGAGGTGAAAGGACTGACTGAAGGTTTTTATTGTTCGGTTAGACCTTTGCACACAAGAAGAGCAGGATTCTGCATGCATGATGATAACATGTCAAGCAGTGGCTGTCAATGGAAGGAAGAAGTAACGGCAGCCCAAGCTTAGGTGATCACCCTTATGACAGAGGAGTGCACAGAGAGGGATCAGACATCTTGTTGATGTCCCTGTGGAATGAAGGCAGAGAAATGTTCTTGACAGTGGCAACCATGGGATTTCTCTCTTTGTCAGTGAAAGGAAAGCACAACTGACAGTCTCAGCCTGGAGTACAGCAGCAAGAATGGAAATAGCACTGCAGGGTAAATGAGCCATGGGAAGAAGTGCAGTCCACAGAGTGGAAAGGTAATTTTTAGAGCTTTAATTTAAAAGAAAATATTACAAGTAAGTGCTCTAAAAAAAAAAAAAAAAAAAAAGGAAAAACAATTCCAAAATGTTTAGAAACTCTTTGTTAGTTTTAAATATCTTTGATCCTCAAGGATGAAGAGATTAAGATGCTCATTTGGGTGAGGCAGAGTTGACTTTTCATTCCCAGTTATGTTATTTGTCCAATACATCTCAGTCCTTGGTGGTCCATTTGTCAAACTGTAAGGATAGAAGAGTTATATCCTCAATTCAAAAAAGTCTTCCCTTCTTCCACCTGGCAGCTGTGAGAGGCGATCCTCTTGTATGGCTGCTGGGGCCATATAAGCACCTGGGAAGTTAATGCAATCAAAAACCATTATGGTTTTTATTAACTTTCCATCATTTTAGTTAAATTTATGAGCTCTCATTAGCAATTTAATGCATTAAGATACACAGCAGAAAACCTTCTCTAGCAATCAGGTTCTGCTTAGGGCTGTATCAGTATTGTCTGTCATGACATTTGCCAGATTATTTAATTGTACTTTTCAGTTAGATTATGTGTAAGAATATTGACTTATCAGAAAAGCCTGAAAGAGAAGAAACGACAGAGTTGATTTGTCCGACATGTACAGCACCACTATAACTTAAAATGCTCTAATTACCAATATTATACAAACTCAGGTTTTTTTGTCTTTCTATGAAAATGTATTCCCTAGATAAAGGAAGTTTAAAAGGATATTAGTATATTGAAAAAGTAAAACTTAAAATTATTTAATTTAGATGACATTTTCAGTCTCAGTTCAGGAAGAGTCTTCACAACTCTATATTATGAGCTTTCTTTTTTTATACTGTTATTGATAATTTATTCTAAATTACATGACCCTCTGTTTCATTCAGTGTATCGATATGTGCACCTAATGACCATAAGGCACTGTTATACACTGTTCCATTTTTATTATCACTACATAGCTCCAAATGAAGTCTTACACTTTATTTGCTGACTATTGTTTGAGCCCTGATCCAGATACAGTATTGTAAATTTCCTTGTGGGCTTTCCTATAACATTCATCACTACAATTGTTTCACTGCTGTTAATTCATTTTCACATCTCTGTGGCATGAAGGCAACCTGTTAGCTATGTTTATTAGGACAACTGTAAAACCGGCTGTAAAAATGCAGAGATTTTTAGACACTGTAATTACTGTTAGAGACAATACAACATCAATCAGAAACTAAGGGCAAAGACAAAACAAGGTGAAAAAGGATTTAACCATTCATGACACACAAATTTGATTTTCCTCAGTGCTTATTTGTTTTCTGTAGGGATAGGGTGTCAGAAACGACTATAGTGCAGTCACCAATGCAAGCTCCCATGCTGCTGCAGGAAGCTATGTCATGAAGACTGAATGCTGAAGTCCAAATAATATTTATTCTGTAGTCAAGCTATGGAAGATGGTCAGCTCTTGTTTGGTCCATCAGGCTACTAAATTGCTCTAGAACTTGTTACTGCCATTTCCTACAGCAAGGAAATACTACTCCTGGTGCTGAAAGTGTGAGTACACATATTATGACGATGGGATGATGGAAATGAGAAACTTCATGCTTGTCTCCCAGATTTTTCTGTCTCTTTTGTGTCCTCAGTCTCCAAAACTAGTCATTAGTTTGTGCAAATAAACTTAACTCACGATCCACATTTCTCCCCTTTTAACCCTCTATTTTATAATGATTTTTAAGTGTTAGGTGCAAAAACTAGAAGCTTCACGGCACAAACCTGAAGAAATGATGGGAGCATTATTCATACTTGATATGCACCAATTAGAAGGGAGTTAAAGTCCAAAACACAGAAATATAATCAAATCTTTAGAGATACATATCAACTGGTAAACATTGCTCTGACTCCAGAACAAATAATCCATATAATCACCTTTAAAAAAGGTTTCTCAGCAAAACTAGGAGCCCATCTCCATCTAAATCCAAGCTCTCATCTTTCATAAAGAGACACCACAAAATTATGCATCAGGCAGTACAAAATTCTTGCTATCGACCAACAGCCCCAGGTCTTCTTCCACCTGGCAGCTTTTCAGCCACTCTTCCCAAAGCCTGTGGAGCTGCATGGGGCTGTTGTGACCCAAGTGCAGGACCTGACATTGAGCTTTGTAAGGATGTTTTGTTCCAAACTAATTCCCATATAATGAGCATGTAACTACTGACTGCTTGCATAAAGTCTGGGTTAAGTGACTTGCTCAGTACCATCAGAAAGTGTTAGCTTGTATTCTTGCTGCTGTATTAAGTCATGGTAGCTACCTTTTCTCTTCTGGCACTTCCTTCCTCATTCACCAAATATCTTCCTTTCAACTAGAGGTCAAAGGAACTCCAGCAAAAAGATGTATACTTGAATATGTTACATGACATATTACTTAAAATGGTAGGTCTGAAGTAACCACTTAATACAAATTTAAACTTTCATTTAGATGCATAAAGACTGCAGTAATTTTTTTGTTGTTAATGCTAAGAAAAGGATGCAAAATATGTACTTGCATATGCACCAGAAAGCATATATATAGAATAGGAACAGCATACAAGAGCATAGTATAGAAAGGAACAGCAAACAAAGAAATGTTATTTTTTGATTGTGAACTAAATTTTGAAACTTATTTTCAGTTGGGATCAGTTTATAACAATAGTGACTTTACCTACATATTTCTCAAGTTTATTATTAATATTCCTATGCTCCTAATAAAGTCCATTCTGACAATACTGTTTCCAAGAAAAATGCCCAAGACATTTCAAAATTTTCACTGTTAAAAAATATAATCAAAACAACTAAAGAAAAGATTGCCAAAGCAAGCCCGTATTTTTGTTGTTTTTTTCACTTTATGTGGAAAACTACTGCCTACAGATGGACCTTCCTTCTCAATATTCTTTCCTGTCAGATGATTTAAGTTACTGGAACAAAGGTTGAACTCCAGCCTGAAATTTGCTACTATGCTACATTAGAGCACAAGAAACCACATTAGGCTAAAGGCTAAAATACTTGTTGTTGCTGCATAGCATTAAACAGTACTCAGAAGAAGCATGAATACAAGATGTAAGAAACAGCAATACAACGGGGAAAAAATCCTCATTTACTTCAAGTGCACATTCAAGTATCTGTGCCTTGCAATGATGAAACATCGTTTCCTTATGTGTCAGTGGTGTGGAAGGTAGTCACTGGTAGCAGAGAAAAAATTCCAAAGCAGTAACAGAGTTCTTCAGACTAGTGGGAAAAAAAATGGTTCCAGCAAATATGTTAGCAGATCAATATATTTCCCAACAATGCCCCGCACAGTCACCCAGCCCTAAAGTTAAAGAATGCCAATTGAAATGCTGAATAGCCTCTCTGCCTTCAAAAATTCAATGGCTGCTCAAAATCCTGAATGCTTTCTATAAGAGTTTCATTTAGCCTTTTGGTTGAAAAAGAAAAGAAGGAAAACATGGGAAACCATACTGTCATTTATAAGAAGCTACAGCAAAGCTATCCAAAGGCCAAAATACTGAAGTTTACAGCAAGCTGATATTCTGTGAAAACAGAAGATTTATTTTGTAAGATTTATTTGCTTATTTCTCTCAGGTAACTGTTTATTCTTGTGTTTCTGGACTAGTGCAAATACAGTGAAGCTAAGGAGCCCAGGTTTCCAGAGTGCCATGGTACTCAGTGAGGTTCCCCGACTTTATGCACAGTAAAGTCTGAAGATGTGCTCCATTCTTTTCATCATTCCCTGTATAAAATGAAGGAGGAAAAAGCAGTTCATTTGAAGATTGCTTGACAAAATACAAAAATCTGATTTTTAGAGACAAACAGGTGAAAAGATGATTCCCCGACAAAACTCATTTTTTCTCTGAAGATTACACTTAAATGCTCAGGGGTTAAGAGCATACAGTGCCTTTGTAGTTCTCTGCAAGGCATAACAGATGTGTTTTGCTGACTGACTCCGCATTCTGTTTAATGCATCAGTTGCCCACAACTACTTATTCTGAATTCCAAGAGCCTTTCCTCCACAGCAAAGGGAATTTTTTTTTTCTTTTTTTTTTCTAACATTCTCCCTTCCACATTAAATTGTGCCAAAGGATGCAGGCAGTGGAGAGAAAAAAACCAAAAGGTTACTGCAGCTGCTGTGACAGCAAGTACAGGTTTCAGTCAGAGGATAAGTGGATTTAATAATTTTAAAAGTATTTCGTGAGTGCTCTTGTCTCTAATGTATCACAAAAGTGGAAAAATCCCTAAACTTTGCACTCTGTGGTCCCACAATTAGACACTGAAAACTCAGCTAGCATTTAAGGCAAGTGTTATTTGAACACAGAAAGCCTGTGTTTATTGTATACACTGATATAAGTGGCTAACAGAAATGAAGAGTGGAGGCAAGCAGGAAAAGATAGTCAGTTGGAAGAAAAAGGTACTTTTTGCCACTTTTTTAGGGGGAAAGAAAACTCAAGGATCATTGCAATTGAAATGATAAATTATTTTTATGTCTTTAGTCTCAATTGCTAACCAGAAGACATTTCATTGTGTGCCAGGTCAGAAATTTTTCTGAATTCTGCAAGTTGCTTAACTATGTAAATACTGCATCTTTCCAGCCTAGATGAGCACAAGCTACTTTAACACAGCTTTCTAAGGACTTTGAAAGCACCATTCACTTGTCTTTGTTTTGACTGAAACTTCCCAGTGTCTTGGTGGGGAATTTTTAGTGGCACCCATCCCATCTAATAGCAATTTGGTTAATATGAATCTACTCTGTTTCCTGCCTGCTAGTCTGAATTCAAGACCAGATTCCCAACAAATACTAGTGAACTTCAAAGACACTTTGAAATCAAGACACTACGTTATTCTGTAGCACACTGAGAGCTCTTGAAAAGAGTTTGTCACACCAACATCCCAGGAAGTCCGGGGAGACTTGTGAATACTTTGCACTGGAACCCATCAAAATGTTTTTCCCTGGTAACATAATAGAAATTCAAAACCATCAGGGTTCATCCAATGCAGCTTTACTGGTGACCATCAGCCTCATACCACTGACATTATCACACTGGTGTAATCTGCTAATCAATCTTGACACAAGATTTTAGTTTCTTTTTAAACAGCCCTGGATAAAGTCCTCTTGGAACCCAGAAGAATTGGCCCAAGTGAAAGCATCTCATTTTACAAAGGCTTTGATTTAAAATATTAATTACACTTAAAGGCATATTTTTTCCATAGAGATAGGCTTTATTAGTGACAGTCTAAGCAGTGTTAAAAAAGGTAAGTACGGGAGTGATGCCTTAGTAAAACCAAAAATGTTGAAAGATTCCCTTTACAAGCCACGACTTCTGTTGAGACATCAGAAAATACACGTAGAGAAGCTGAAGGGAGAGTTGATACATTTTACCAGAGAATTTAAAGAGGTACCGTGTGGATATAGATCCTTAAAACTCATTGGGTAGCCAGCATCCAAGGTGCTTCTGTAAAGCTTGAGCTTTGCTTTCAGCTCAGTTATCTGCTTAGGTGGCAAAACAACAAACCTTTAAGAAAGCCCAAGCCCTTCAGATAATGCACTGGATCTCATGTACTTGTACAGTGTGGAAAGAATATCTTTGGAAATGTGGAAAGTGCCATGCAGAAAGAAAGGCTTTACATCGTGCAAACAGGTGGCATTTCAGTACTTGCACAAATATTCAATAGAGTGTGATTTTGCGTATATTTTCAGCCTCTTTCATTTGTGTGACCATGAATACACATATAACACATTTTTTAAGTATAAACTACAGAGTCCCAGAACTCAGGATATTCACATTTTAATTATGATTTTTTTTTTTTCCTAGTATCTTCCTCCCCTGACAAATTACTGAATATGTATTCCATGTACTTCTTGCAGAAGAACCACACTGCTTGGGAAGTACATAACCTCTTTTTGTCTCCTCTTCTGCTCTCCACTGCCTGTCATTGACTTCAGAAACAAGGTTGATAAAGAATTTAATTTTTTTTTTTTCCCCTGGCTTCCTCCCTTGAGTTGTTTTCTTTTTGTTTTCTTTTTTTTTTTTTTCCTTTTCTTTTTCCCCTGCTTGTTAACTTTACAAATGAGAGGATGGGGTCCCAGACAATCACTGGAAGGCAGAGCCACAGTGTTTACAGTGATGTACCAACTTAATTCTACCCATCAGACTGTAAACTGATGCTAAAACAAATGGATATTAAAAAAACAGCCAAAACTAGATAATGAAGATTCCTGTAAGTAGCGTGAGAACCAACATAAATCCATGTTTTCTGTCTAAAATAATCCATCTTTATTGATCCTTTAACCTAATTTTCTCTGACTAAGATTCAATTTCCAAGCCCAGCAAAGCACAACTTTCTTTGATGTTATTAGATCTTGTTCAGTTCTTCACAGACTCAAGGTATTTAATTTACTCCCAATATATATAAACTTCCTAAACTTTTCAACACTGGCTTAAATCTAGACCGTAGACAAATTGAGTGAGATCTGTGTTCTTGTGTATTGTATATAGATCAGACTTGGAGATGGCAGAGAAAATTAAACACAAATTGTCCCCATAATATGAAATCCAAAAGCATGGATACTCAGCTGCTGTATCTGAGTTTACTCCAGAGTTGGATAGCCGCTTACAAGTACAAGGTTTTATGCAGAATTTGTTCTCACTTTGTAATGCTATAAGTAACTCACCTATTTATACCAGTAAAGGTCTTTTGTGAACAAGGGTTACATTAAAGCATTTGATACAGTAGGAGTTCATACAACCCTAAAGATAAAAGCTTAGCTTGTACTGGCCCCCTGGCACTGGGTCATGTACCCACACAGAGCATGGACCGTGGTGTGCTCAAAGCAGGCAGAGGAAACAGAACAGTTGCGGTGCTGCACAGCAGCCAGCAGTGTCCATTAATCTTGCGGGATAAAGAAAGGGAGGAGGAAAATAACAGATAGGCGGAGACCTCAGACCATATCTAGCTAGAAAACAAAACAAAACAAAAAACCCCAAAAACCAAACCAATGATTAGAATAAGACTTAAAATTTAAGGGTTTGGAAGGGAGTTAAACAGACTCTGGGAGTAGGTTGGAACAGTATCACTGGTGATATCACTCTGAAACTGACTTTCAGATGCCTTTATTTGGTGGTTTCATGAATGAGGTTGGCACAGAAAAAATGCTGCTCACACACTGCTAGGAGGTAATGTCAGAACTCAATTGATTCAGAATAACAGATAGAAAGAACGGGATAACAGTGAGGACTAAGATGATAGGAAGTGGTGTTGTTAAATGGGAAGTCTGTCCGTTGAAAATGATGGTGAAACAAAAGGATCTGCCAGTTATTTTTCAGATGTCCAAAAGTCACCGATGAACACAGTGATGAAAAAAGACAATAGGAAACCCAGAGATTTTGCATAGAACACTTTGCAAAATTCTGGTTAAGTGTGCTTGAAAAGATATCTTTCAGCTGCAGCTGGGTGCAATAAAAGAGTAAGTTAGGTAAGATAAAAGGAACCATAGGAACCATAGCCTGCAAGACTACTTCATCTTGGTTAGCTCAGAAAGATACAAACTGACAGGATAAGGTTTTTCACCTTAAAATTATTAAAAGGTAAATACCCAGGAAAAGAACTTCTGCTAATAAGCAACGTTCACAGGATCAAGCTGTCTGTAGATATATTTAAGTAGACTCACATAAAAAGATTTCTAATCATCAGACAAATAAAACCCTATGGCCATGCTTCCAGTAGCATAGGAGAAGTGGGAAATTCCTACAAGACTTGATAAACTTATGAAGGTTGCATTTGAGAATACATTATAGGATTCAGTGACCATGGAAATAGTTTCCAGACCTGTGTCCTGACAGTAAATTCTGTAGGGTCATTTTAAATGTCCCAGAATTTCAGATCTATATTACAAGTGAAAACAGAGTTTCTACAAAAGAACCTTTCTGGAGGAAGTTTGAAGTTAAGAATGGGTTTTTGTTTGTTTGTTTTGTTTTGTTTTTAGTTTTAGTTTTGGTTCAAAATATAAATTATATCATGAAACATTTTTCTACCAACTTGTAAATTTTAAAAATCAAAAAAACTGTGCTCCAATCCAAAGCAAGAAAAATGAAAATAATTCAGACTGAGTGACCTAAATGGGAGAGGACAAAAGGAATTTTCCTTTGAAATCAATCTGTTTTATTCAGACCAGAAAAAGTACAAATTATCACTGGTTTAGAAGTATTTAGTCATGTGAAGTTACCAATGAGCACTAAGAATGACACATTGCTAATTACTCTCTTGGTTAACAAATTTGAAAGTGAACACAGAGACTGAAAAAAAAAAAAAAAAAAAAAAAAAAACNGACTGAAAAAAAAAAAAAAAAACAAAAACAAAACCACCAAACCAAGAAACCTCTGTCTGTAAATGTGTATTTTCTGGAAAAACAAAGTCTGTAAGTGCTGTTGATAGGGTTTGGGAAGAAGAGCACCTATCCTGTTTGCTTTGCAAATAAATCAGAAAATTTATATTCCAGGCTTCTGAGTACAGCACTTTTATAAGCTTTCAATTCAATAGAGCAATACATTACAATTCTTATTTTTATTTTTTTAATTTTTTGGGGAGGAGGGAGCAGGAAAGAAAGAATAAAGAAAAACAAAGAAAAAATTTTGGAACTTTGTTAGTTAAAGGAAAGATCTTGTCCAAAATCAGAATAAACAATCTCATTCTTGGCATAATTTCAATAAATACAGGAAACATTAAACCTCTTTAGAAGCCCAAGACCACTGATTAGTTGTTAACACAGTTATGTTTTTCTTCCCCTCTGCAAACATTTAAATACATCCATAACAAGCCTCAGGTGAGCAATATAATTTAACCCAAAGTGAGTTTTGACCACAGAGCCAGAAAAAGACATTTGAATCATATCAGTTAGCCTTAAACCTGGGTTTGCCTGCAGTGAAAAGTGAGTGAATGCAACAGTTATCCCTGCAATGAGTTTTAGACAGAATATTTGATATCCAAAGTCCTTGGTTTTATTTAACTTCTGAAATTTCACTGAACTTTGAAGATGTAGTGATTAACATCTACAGAAGTCTTCCCAATGTAATTTTTGTTTAGTTTTCTGAATTTTCATGATCCAAACTCTCAGCAGAAAAAAATTTAAATGTATTTTTAATGCTAGCTACAAACAACTATTAAAAAAAAATGGTTGAAGGGCTGTTTCAAAGCCCCAGCAGTCAGTGAAAGGCTTCATACTGAACAGAGAAAATGTCAAAACAGGTGTTACGTGTTGTAGGTTAGTGATGGCCACCTTCCTAGCTGGCTAGGATACTAATCTTATTTCAGTGTTAATGATGGAGGTTTATATGCTGAAGTCTTTTCCTTATCGCATAAAAGGCCTACCTCACCCCAGCAATGATTATGCTACACTCCCTGGGTGTTTCTATATTCCCCTCAGAAAAAGAAGTGCTTGGAAGTGGACTTTAGGTCCAATCAATGGCTGTGCCAGCTCTGCCCATACTCTCTGTAAGGCAGGGAGTAACTTCCACAACATTTATTAGCTCAGCTGTTTGCTTGTTTAGATCTAGAGTTTTAATTATTTTAATTATTTTCCTAGACCTATTTAAAATCACATTTGCCATTTAAATGCTCCTTTAGAGAGCAAATCTTGACAGTACAAATATCCTATGACAGAGCATATGAAAGTCATCATTATTTCAGTAAAGCAATCTAATAAAACAGTAATTGACTCAATCAAGTGTCATGATACAAAACAGAACAGAATATTATCCAGTTAGGTCCTACCACAGCCTCCTTATTTTAAAACCCTCTTAATTTTACCAGCAAATCTTCAGCGGAGTGGGCCTTCACCTCTTGTACCTGACAGGCACACAATGACTTTTCATACTTGGATCCTGCAGCCTGACTTCTCCTAGGAAGCATCCATGCCTCTGTTCTGTTAAATGGCAGAATGTGAGTAGGCAAGAAAGGACATCCCACCGCTTACACTGCTGCCAGCTCCTCTCCCCAACATCGAGAACCTTGCTGGCTTTCAGGAGTTAAGATCCAGCAGATGTTCAGAGAAAGGGCCAAGTGTCTGTCCAAGCCTAAGGTACCACAGCAGTGCTAACTGCTGATGTGACCTTTGAGTGGGAACTGAAATGTGTTGGGGAAGCTGTGAGAAGAGAACAAGGGAACTTTTACTAAAGATGAGTTCAGATCCCTGAAGTCTGGGGAAAAAACATATTTTAATTAAAGTACAGAATATGTGAAATCTTTGGTTGCCCAAATTGCAGAAGCCTGAAGAGCAGTTAAATAAGACCACCATAAGTCTGAGGAACAATAATTGCAATTATCGTCTATATTATAGATAATTGTCTATTGAAAAGCAACTGCTGACAAAACCAATTTGAATAATGGTAACAACTTTGCTAGCTACAAACGTATTTTAGCAAGTATAAAAACATAGATATGCCTCCTTTCAAAAACCATCTCTCTTGAAAAATTCAGCTTTGAAAAGCCTGCAGAACACATTCTATATTGAAAAATATTGTCAGCAAAACATGTCTGGAATAAAAATATTCCAGTGAATTTCCAAATACTTTAAAAAGAAATCTAACTTTGTTTTAGTTTTTGTACAACATATTAAGGATAAATTTTGTAGTTTCATCCTTGTGATGAGATTAGTTCAGTAGATCATCTTTGTGTAATAATACATTCAGTGTACCTCTTTGAAACATAAAACAATTATTTTCAACCTAATACTAGCCAGAAGCTGTACTTCTAAATAACAAATGAACTAGAGGTTCCCTCTGTTACTGCTCATTAAAAAGTTCTTTGCAAATGTTAAAAATTGAGAGAAGCCATGTCTATGACATTGCTACAAGAACAAGGCAGCAGATTTCCATATGGCCATGATTATTCAAACTTTCATGAGTTGGAGATTTTTGCTGGCTCCAGCCCTCCGTCTCCTCTCATAGAAGCCTATTAATATTTCAGCAGACTGATGTAACGTTGCAGCTGTAATGGCCTCATGGGCTAATTCATTAATGCTGTTCTCACAAATATTTTCTGTAACAGTATAAACAATTAGTGGAATTGGTACAGTGGTGGACAGAATTTTAGTCAACCATTTACAGTAGGCAAGGTAAACAAGATAAATCAATGAAACTAATTTAATTGTGACAGTGGAGGATATATCATGAATAGAAAAGGAAGAAGTTGTGTCAAGTGGGAATGATTATGATCTGTTTTTCCCTCACAGAAAACACCACATAAAATAAGAACTTTTTTTTTTTTTCATAAAGAGACCAAAAAGGTGGAATAATAGGAAGAAATGGAAATGAAGAATACTCAGCTACTCCAAAAGTTTCAGAGGAGTCACAACCAACGGAGCAACAGAGATTTAGTGGAAGAAATACAGAGAGGGCAAACTTTGTGTCATTATAGGCAACACACCAAAAACTGTAACAAAAGCCTAACAAAAAGAACTAGTCAGAACGTCAGTATGTGTTACCTGGTTTTCATGAAATTAAGATGTAGGCCACTAAATAAGGGATGCAAGTAATGCAATGCCAGTGAAAGATTTCTCTTAAAACAAAAGTCTATGTTGGCAGTGCAACACAATACATTACCTAACAAAGGATTTAATTAGAAAAAAAGAATGTGCATATACTTGCAAGAATATAAGTATGTTTCCTGGTTTCAGACTTTCTCCAAAGAGGGCTTCAAGGAGAGCTGTGATGAAATAGGAGGTGGGGCTTAGGGGTAAGGGTTGCACAGAAGAGGGGAAAAACTGGCATGCAAGGTAAACAACCTGACAGCAATATAGCCGGCTAATAGAAACTTTTCTAACACTAACTTTTCATATTTCAGAATCCAGGTCAAAAGCAGACTCCCTTCGCTTCCTCAAATTGCTCAGTACTCTTTTTGCCCCACATGATTCCATACAACTACTGTAATATTTTATATCCTCAGAATCAATGAGCTCTACCTGAAATCTGCACATAACTTGGTAGTGTCATTTTTTCCCATCTCTTCATGATTTGTGCCATTGTATTTGTGTTTGCTGAAATATGAGTATAATAAGGCTGGTAATCAAACCATCACAGCAGTGATGAGACATCTTCAGTATACACACTATATTAAACAATGGTGTCTGTTATTTTATAGGATAAATCTCCTATCACCCCTCTATAGTCTGGAAGCATTGTGCTCATTACAAGAATCATGCTAATTGACTTTCTAACAGAACAGCTACATACAATTTGAAATGCCATTGGTCATATGAAAGAAATCGTAAAAAGAAATCAGTAGCACACATTCAGTGAAATACAGATTGATAGTCACTTTTCAGTCCAGCAATTTTGAAAAATTAAATAAAGTTGACTTACTCTCATTTGAATAAATCATGATTCCTTGAAGCTCTTCTATCAGTGCACTCTAATTACTCTATGTTGCATTTGATTTCTCCTGGTTTAAAGCATATGTACCACAAAACAATATACTCAATGACCTTATAGCCAAGAAGACCCAAGACCATGCTATTCTTGTTCCCAGGGAATCATTATATGTAATTTTTTATTGCAATAATGCCAGTACTTACATAATTTGCTACTTATTCTATAACTGCAATGCATTAGCAAGTTGTAAATAAATTTCCAGTAGGCATGAAAAAATATATCATATAGGAAATCTGGAGCTTGTATCCTCAGTGTGGAAAAAAGTGTGACTTCCCTCCCCTGTGTCCTTGACCCTTTGCTTTCTCTGAAGGCAGCTTCTACCTTCTTCAGTTCATCAGTGGGAAGCATCCTGAAGTACTTCTTTTCCTTTTTCTACTTGGGGTACCTGACAAAGGGTAATTCGAGGGATAGGAAGATTAATATTAGCATAAGTCCTGTACTCCTCTGAAATGGAAGTAGTTTAGTTAATAAGGAAGCCAACCTGCTTAACCCGGACTAGCTTTACTGAGAATACCCAAGCTAAATATTCAAAAGGCTTGGAAAACCCAGTTATGGTCAATGAAATGCCCCTTTCAAATATTAAATTCCTAATCCAACACATGTATGTGCTGAAAGTCCCCAAATAAAAATGGCTACAGAATGTGTGAAAACACTGTATTTTTCCATAAACTTTTAATGAAAATTCCAATATTCTGACAGAAAATACTAAACTGTGTTAATAATGAAGGCCAATGTGATCACAGCTTTAGCTGTCACCTCAGCTTAATGTATAACACACAGAGTTACACTGAAGGGGGGGAGAGAAAAAAAAGAAAATATTATTTACTTCAGTAAGCATATTTACTCTTAACAAATACATTTAAAATTCCAAATAGTTTGGACATTACTGTTTGTGCAAGTTTCACATGGTTCTAAAATCACACAAGCTACACAAAGATTATAAAGTGGGTTTGTGTCATATTCATGGGATGGCCAAGCTACAACATTACTAGTTGCTGCGATCCAAACATACCCCAACATCCACAGTTTCTGCATGGTTGCCTTGGCTTAAACCATTCTGCCTAGTACATACTCACTCCCTGATGCCTCAGACATCAGGTCCAAGCTCTGTCTTGTTAAGGTTTTACCTGTGCTTTCCTGACTTAAGAAAAGATCAGTTCCTATCCAAACCTCAAATGATTTAGTTTGTATCCCACTTAGCTCTATTTTAACTTCCAGCCTTATTTGCAATTCTGTGCATTGTCTCAAGGAGAAAAATCTGTGGTTCTTTTTTCTGCTTCCTCAAAGCTCAAAGCCGTCATTGTGTCATCCGGGAGCCAGGTCTTCTTGTCCCACCACAATGCAGGTACAGGCAGTGGTCAGTTATGGTGAGCTGGGATAGCTCTGTAACTTAAAAAAGCTGGGTGATACAGGTACTTGGGGATCACAGTGCAGACATACTCAAATGGCTCTGCAGGGTCTTTGGCTGGCATTGGGCTAAGCTGTAAATCCAGCCAAAAGCAAGCAGGAACCTGCCCAGGCACTTGTGTGTCTCTACAATGTGCCAGCTTCCATGATTTTTGCTAAGATGTAGGGCAATACCTCAGCTTAGTTTGTGTATTCATGACAATCTATGAGTAGCTGAGAATTGCTGAAGAGTTAAAATATACTGCACTGAAATTTAGTGATATTACTAAAAATCCTACTCTTCATTGCTGGCACCTGTTCAAATTTTTGCATTTTAATTTTTCTCTTGGTATAATTCCCACTGCTAGATTTCTGCTAATAGTAATTTTGGATCTAAGAGACCTTTCTTGGAGAAATGACTAGACCTATCTCTATTATTACAGGTAGGCAATATGAACTATGTGTATTGGAGTTTGAAGTTTAAAGGGAAACCTTTGCTGAGTTACAAAACAGGAAGAGTTACCAGAGAGTTTCATGTCAACTAGCATAAATGTTGTTAAACTTAACAATATAATCAGGATTGAAAATGAGTTGGAGAAGTCTTATGAGAAATTATAAGCATGTAAAGTCACATAAGGAGAATAAAAAGTATCTTTCCAAGACTGATTCTAGCACCAATGATGTAAAAAGTACAGTATTTGAAGTCTAACAGTAGCATCACATATTAAAGATAACCCTGCCCCTTATGATGATACTTCATGAACAGGAGAACTGTGAATGAGCTATCTTTTTCTCACTTCTTAAGCAAAAACATTATGACAGCTAAATAACAATATTTAATACATGATGGCCAAGCTACTAGAATAGAAAAGCTTGTGAAAATACAATGTACAGCTTCTACAATAAACTATAACTAAGATTATTCCAAAGCATATTTAAATATATTAATGACAGTATAAAATTCCAATCACTGTAACATCTTTTAAACAAATATTATTGCATTTTTAAACCCAATGGGCAATAGGTATCTAGTAATATGTCAGGTATATTATAGGCTCTTGGTGTCAAGAAATTAGCAGGCTTTGAGCTGTCAAGAAAGGGAAATAAAGATGCAAGATTACTTTAGCCAACAATTTGACCTACTTCTAGTTTCTGTATTAGACACCAGGGTAAATTTCAAGTTCCTATTTCTTGCTTGTTATAAAAATAGAATTATTTCCCTCTCATTTCCAGCTTCTGTGACAAAAATGAAGTTTCTTGTCTTATGCTTACCAAGGCAGAATCTCCATGTTTTCTACTTTTAGGTAAGACTACAGTTTCCTAGGATGTAACCAGGGCAAGCAATTTGAGACTGAGCATCTTTCTACCTCTTTGCTAAGAATCTGGGGTCATTTCTTTTTGAACAAGTTCGAAATGGACAAAAGCACAGCTGCTTGATCTCCAAACTGGTTAAACATGGTTTGGGAAACGTAAGGTTGTATCCAAGCTAATGTGTCCTGCCTCTCAATACCACTCATATTAGTTCAGGTACTGCAGCCTCCCAACCGAGATGTATAATGAGAAGACAGGGAATCTCAGGCCTGCAGGCATCCAACTGTGAATTGTTATATCGGCTAGCAGTCTTGCTACATCTTAATCTCTAATACTGCATTTAATCTGATGGACCTGCAAGCACTTCTTAACTCCTGGATCTGGATATAAACCCTGCTTATGTTACGAATTAAGGTGGATGACCACTGTCCATTCATATCTGTCTTTCCCAAGTGCCCTGGTTTCCATTCAGTAAAAAGCTGGACATACAGAGTGTCTGTAAAAAGGTCCCTGTCCCCTCTCTATTCCCCTGTCCTATTTAGACGATGGAGAGAAAGTGTAATGTGGGGTGCTCACAGGATCTCCCTAGAAGTTAGGCGCAGACTATGCCAAAGTTGTGCTATGTCAAAGCTACAATGCTCCTTTCTCAATTAGGTCTTTCACCTGCAATCAAACTTGGTTAAAAGTATACTTTTACTGCTAAGATGAAGCAGGCAACAATGTGCAGCACCAAATCTCCTCACAATCAGGTTACATAGGAGATCAAACAAGTATGTGAACTGAGGTAAAAGGATCAAAATCTCTAGAAGAACAAAGAATATCAAGTATTCTTTTTACTAGTTTCTGAAAGAACTTGTTACCTCTTCACACATGCATTACATGAAGAGTGCTGCACTGTTTTGATTGTAACTCACCAAGCTCTTAAGTTTTGGGGGGGAAAAAAAAAAAAAAATATATATATATATATATATATCTCCAAGGGAAGAAGAGATGCCTGCAGTCTGTGTCAATACTTCTTACCAGACAGCTCATATCACTAGCTTGTTCATGGCTAGTGATCCTAAAGTACAGTTTACTTCACATTAGCTTTAACATCAAAACTTGTATGACAGAGAGCTAGATCATGGCTCTGTTAAAGTTACTCCCTAGAGCACTAAATATCCCTTTAGATATCCTTTAAAATATCTATAAAGTAAAGTGCTGGACATTGGCAGGTGGAAGAACAGCTAACATCTCAATGTGCCCAGAAGGACTGGGTATTTAATACCTTATTATTTTTGCAGTAGCTGCTTGGGAAGACAAGACTTGGGTATTACCTCACTCTTGCTAGCTACACTGAGATGGCACCTTACAGAGGCATGAGGCCAAGGAGGGAAAATAATTAACATTTTTTACAGGACCTTGTACTTTTTAAGGCTACTTGTGAAACAGTTTCTTTTGACTGCCTGATAAAGACATCTTGTCCTGAGACATTAGAAAACATTTTGCAATAAGCAAATAATTCATGACAATGTTGACATAAATGTTTTTATTGGTTCAATGAACTGTGGTTTTATGTCAGAAAATGAAAAAGAGTCATCCTAGAACACAAAGTATTTGGGCATGATACAGTTAGAAATGTTATAAGAAATTATGCTGTGAGATTTTGCAAGTGTCAGTAATGTAGTTTAGGCAACCTAAAAAATTTGCATTACTTTCTGTCAAAGCCTTTTGAGACCACAAACGTATTATCATTTATTGAGACTCAGCCTAGAAATCTTTTACAGGAAAAATATGTTCATGTTTTTCCCACATACCTCCCAAATTTCACTGTCATTTACATCAGATCTTACTTTGATCACTTTTAGGGCTAAATCAGACCTTTGATTTTTAGTTAGTTTGGCCATAAAAGCAAAACCATTATCTCAGCTTAAAATAGGGTTCAGGTTAGCTTCTGTATAGAAAATCATTGTCTCCAACAGCTTTCCTTGTGTTAATTATATCAAAATGGTGTACCCAGCATGTCACATAAATGCTGTTAACCCGGGATAGTTTTAATGTTATGCTTTACATCTAGTCCTCTTCAGTTCTTTCAGGGAAATCCAGAGTGATTATGAATTTTCAGACAGTTATACTATCCAGACTATATTTCTAATCACAACTACCACTGGGAAATCCCATATTATTCTAATGAAACACAATTTAAATCAAGAGAGTTAGAGCAGTATAAACCTGGAGGAGGTGATTCAGGCCCTTCTTCCGTGTATTCTATTGAAATTGGCTCTCAAAAGGATGTTAGATTAAAGTCTTAAAGTCTTTGTCTACGGAGGAAAGGAAATCTTTGTCTTATCCTTAGAAAACTAGAGATAAAATACCATTTAGGTATCATGCAAAACAGAGAACACCTTCAAAGCCTTATGTGAACATTATTGTGGTGGATGTGTAGGATTTCACTGGAATGTGTCAGGCACAAGCTCAATAAGCCCCCAAATTACAAAATGTTTGAACGACTAGTTATGAAATAAGCAGAGATGTAGCAGAAGCAATCACTAGAGAAAGCATTGACTAGAAAGTAAAAAGAATTTATCAAACATGTGACAAGAAATTTATTGAAGAGAATAAATGGACCTATTTCTTCACAATAGTGTTTTGAAGTACAGAACCATCACATTGTAGCAATTTCATACTCTAGTCTTTAATCTGATAAAGAACCTAGCCCAGAAATTCCATCACTATACTTTTCAGAGACCTCAACACAAGAGATACTGTGCTACAGAAAAAAGCCCAAATAACAATAAATAAACAAATAAACAAATAAATAATAAAAAACCCCCACAAACCCAAAACAAAGCAAAACCCAAACCCTGGAAAAAAACCCAACCCTGGAAAAAACCCCAAACAGCTCACATTTCTGTCTTTTTTATAGTCCAATACTGTCTTTGTGGAAGAATTTCATAAACACACTAGAATGTGCCATTTGTCTAAATTATGGCATCTTTCTTGATTTAAAGTAGACACATACTCAGGCAGAGTCTTTCTGAAGTCATGGCAGTTAATTTAATGGAAATATATAACCAAGAGCCAGCAGAATTTACACTGTGTTTAGATAGTCTTTTCTCACTCACAGATCTCAAAACTTGCAAAGGTGAACATTTTGACAATTTCCACTTTGCAAATGGTCTACTCAAGGTGCACAAGGACTACCTGATTAGACCACTGATGTCAAGCAAGCTGGAAGCGGCTTTAGCTACATAATAGACCTCTCTTATTTCCTGTCTTGAGCTCATATGACTGATGCTTGCTCCTTTATACATCTTAAATGGCTAAGTGCTTTCCCAGGACAGCAGTCCATGAAAAAAGGGCTCCCTTTTGCACCTCTCCACAGAAATTATATCAGCTATGCATGTTTTACTAATGAAGAAGCGCTTCTTATGGTGGGAAGTATTTGGTCTTATTTTGCAAAACTACATTCAACATTTATAATAAAATTATTTAAATTGTAGTGATGTTGTGATTAGAATTTGAAGATCATCTATTTTTTATGGTAATTCAGAGTTCTGGAAGACATATATATTTACCAGAATATTCAAGCAATTCCTTAAATGTTTTTCAGTCTTCATTAAAAAAAAAAAAAAAAAAAAAAAAAAAAAAATATTTATAAAAAAGTGGGGGAAAACAATNGCTATTTATACAAGTTAGGGGCAAAGGCATTTACACAGTGGTTTCAATTTTACATTGCTAGATAATAATATAACACTCAACATATCACAGAAGATAATGAGTTTCTAGCTTTCACCAAAACCTCATGAGCTTAAATCAGGCTGTTGCTCCTTTACCTGAGATCTTAACCTTCCACTGTGAGCAAAGAAAATTGCTTGAAGACAAAGACAGACAGGCAATAAGCATTAAAAAATGCTTAAAAGGCAGACTTATCACACAGCTTGAAAAGACGCTAACAATACTCATCCTTGGCCATGATAAGAGGTTATCAGAGAGTAAAAGCAAAATAGTTTCCTGTTCTTCAGAACCAATGAACTTTATGTGGGAAAATATCATTATTAATCTATTGGATTGTATATTTACTAACTTCCTTACAGTCACTACAAACAAAATAGTGTGAAATGACTCTTTGCTCAGGAACTAGCAGGGCTCATTGACAGAGCTTTAAAGTAGGCTTGAAGCTGGAGGGGAATAGCATCAGGCTTGCTTGCAACATGTTGGACAACGTGACCAGGTTGGAGGGATGGGGTGCTGGTGAGGGCCCTCAGCCTGTTGCTCAGAGACGTGCTGGACACACTGCAGCATGCTTGAAGCCTAGAGAAGATGAGCCAGAGGCTCCAGATGCAATGGGAACCAACAGGAAAACTCTGGGAGAATATATCAAAAGAATTCCAGCCACTCCAGCTAGTAAGTCAGCCTCATTGGAGGCAAAATTGAAATGCCTCTATGCAAACACATGGAGCATGGAGAATAAACAAGAGGATCTGGAGATGTGTGTGTGCCTGCAAGGCTATGACCTTATTGGCATTACAGAGACATGATGGGATAGCTCCTGTGACTGGAGTGTTGGCATGGAAGGGCACAGGCTCTTTAGGAAGGACAGGCAGGGCAGACAAGGAGAGGGTGTCGCCCTCTATGTCAATGACCAGCTGGAGTGCCTGGAACTCCATCTGGGGATAGACAAAGAGCCAACTGAGACCTTATGGGTCAGAATTAAAGGGAGTGCTGGGGCAGGGTACATCATAGCGGGAGGTCTGCTACAGACCACTTGACCAGGGAGACCAAGCGGATGAGGCCCTCATGTTCACAAGCCCTGGTCTTCATGGAGGACTTCAATCAGCCCAATGTCTGTTGGAAGAGCAACACAGCAGAGCACAAGCAATCCAGGAAGTTCCTGGAATGTGTTGATGATAACTTCTACCTCCAAGTGATAGAGGAGCCCACGAGGAGAGGTGGCATGCTGGACCTTGTGCTCACCAACAAGGAGGGCCTGGTAGGGGATGTCAAGCTCTATGGCAGCCTTGACTGCAGTGACCATGAAATGGTGGAGAATGCACAGCAAGGTCACTAGCCTGGACTTCAGGAGAGCAGACTTTAGCCTCTTCAGGGATCCGATGGGTAGAATACCATGGGATAAAGTCCTAGAGGGAAGAGGGGCCCAGAGGGGCCCAAGACAGCTGGCTAATATTCAAGGGTCACTTCCTCCAAAATCAGGAGCAATGCATCCCAGCAAAGAGTAAATCAGGCAAAAACACCAAAAGGCCACCATGGATGAACAAGGAGCTCCTGGGCAAAGTCAAACAAAAAAAGGAAGCCTACAGAGGGTGTAAGCANAGAGGGAAGAGGGGCCCAGAGGGGCCCAAGACAGCTGGCTAATATTCAAGGGTCACTTCCTCCAAAATCAGGAGCAATGCATCCCAGCAAAGAGTAAATCAGGCAAAAACACCAAAAGGCCACCATGGATGAACAAGGAGCTCCTGGGCAAAGTCAAACAAAAAAAGGAAGCCTACAGAGGGTGTAAGCAAGGACAGGTAACCTGGGAGGAATACAGAGAAACTGTCCGAGAGGCCAAGGATCAGGTTAGGAAAGCCAAAGCCCTAACAGAATTAAATTTGTCCAGGGATGTTAAGGACAACAAGAAGAACCGCCCACTGTAGGAGAAGATTAGGTTCGAGAATATCTAAGGAACTTGAAGGTACACAAGTCCACGGGACCTGATGAGATGCATCCACTGGTCTTGCAGGAACTGGCGGATGAAGTGGCCAGACGACTCTCCATCATTTTGGAGAAGTCCTGGCAGTCCAATAAAGTTCCCACTGACTGGAAAAGGGGAAACATAACCCCCATTTTCAAGAAGGGAAGAAAGGAAGACCCAGGGAACTACAGGCTGGTCAGTCTCACCTCCATGCCTGGCAAGATCATGGAGCAGACACTCCTAGAGACTATGCTCAGGCACATGGAAAATAAGGAACATGGCTTCACCAAGAGCAAATCATGCCTGACAAATTTGGTGGCCTTCTATGATGGGCTTCCAGCATTGGTGGACAAAGGAAGAGTGACAGATGTCATATACCTGGACTTGTGCAAGGCAGCTGACACTGTCCCACACGACATCCTTGTCTCTAAATTGGAGAGACATGGATTTGATGAATGGACCACTTGGTGGATAAGGAATTGGCTGGATGGTCGCAAGCAAAGAGTTGTGGTCAATGGCTCAATATCCAAGTGGAGAACAGTGACAAGTGGCATTCCTCAGGAGTTGGTACTGGAACTGTCACTATTTAACATCTTTGTCAGTGACATGGACAGTGGAACCGAGTGCACCCTCAGCAAGTTTGCTGATGACACCAAGCTGTGTGGTGTGGTCAACATGCTGGAGGCAAGGGATACCACCTAGAGGGATCTTAACAGGCTTGAGAGGTGGGCCCATGCGAACCACATGAAGTTCGATAAGGCCAAGTGCAAGGTCCTACGCATGGGTCAGCGCAGTCCAAAGCACAGATACAGGCTAGGCGGGGAATGGATTGAAAACAGCTCTAAGGAGAAGGACTTGGGGGTATTGATTAATTGATGAAAAGCTGAACATGAGCCGGCAGTGTGCGCTAGCAGCCCAGGAAGCCAACCATGTCCTGGGCTGTATCAAAAGAAATGTGAGCATCAGGTTGAGGGAGGGTATTCTGCCCCTCTACTCCACTCTTGTGAGACCCCACCTGGAGTACTGTATGCAGCCTTGGGGGCCCCAGTACAAGAAAGACATGAAGCTGTTGGAGATAGTCCAGAGGAGGGCCACAAAGTTAATCAGAGCGCTGGAGCACCTCTCCTACGAGGACAGGCTGAGAGAGTTGGGATTGTTCAGCCTGGAGAATAGAAGGCTCCGGGAAGATCTAATTGTGGTCTCTCAGTACCTGAAGAGGCCTACAGAAAAGATGGTGAGGGACTGTTTATCAGGGAGTGTAGTGACACGACAAGAGGTAATGGGTTTAAACTGAAGGAGGGTAGATTTAGATTAGATGTTAGAAAGGTGGTGAGGGTGGTGAGGCACTGGTAGAGGTTGCCCAGAGAGGCTGTGGATGTCCCCTCCCTGGAAGTGTTTAAGACCAGGTTGGATGGGGCTTTGGGCAGCCTGGTCTAGTGGAGGGTGTCCCTGCCCATGGCAGGGGGGTTGGAACTAGATAATCTTTGTAGTCCCTTCCAACTCAAACCATTCCATGAATCTATGATTCTGATTCTGTGACTTAGATGAAAACACAGCCTTTTTCCTTTTCCCCCAGTTTCTCTTTTCCTTCACAATCTGAAAATATACCTTCTGCTCCTTCAGTTTTCTGAAGGATTTGCCTGTTCTTAGGTTCCTGTTATTTGTAATGAGCCTGAGAATTGTGCTTTAATCCATACAGACAGTTACCGTACTCATGTAAAGAGCAGCCAAAATCAATGAGTATGGGGGGATGTCTACATAGTTATGAAGATATTTTTCTTAGAGCTTTGATAAGAAAGACATCAAAGTACATTCAGGTGTCTTCATCTTCTCACAAACAAATAGTTCAAATTATTGTTCTATTATTAATGGATGAATCAGTATTATTTTTCCAACTAATGTCTTCACTCTTCTGTAAAGGAGGCTAGTTAAATATTTAAACATACAGTGATTCAGTACAGAGGTTCAGTTCCCTTCCTTACCAGAAAGTTTGTGAGCTTGAATAAACTACCAAAGGTCAAGTTTTCAAAAGCATCCCATCAGAACAGTTAAGAGCCAGATGTAATAGTGCTTAGTTTTTAACTTTTCTTGTAATTCCCAGGTTATGTAGGAGCCCAGTTGCTCATAGATGGCCTTTGGCTAATCTAGTACAGGAATTTCCTATGTAACCACCTAGCCCTATTGTGGTGGGTTGACCCTGGCTGGGAGCCAGGTACCCACCAGAGCCACTCTATCACTCCCCTCATTCACTAGACAGGGAAGAAAAAGTATAACAAAAAGTTTTGTGGGTCAAGATAAGGACAGGGAGAGATCACTCACTAATTATCATCGCGAGCAAAACAGACTGAACTTAGAGAGAGGAAATTTATCTAATTTATTCCCAAACAGAACAGNGTGCTACAGGTAGAATCTCTACACCCCCTCATCCTTCCTCCATGGGCTGCAGGGGGACAGCCTGCTTCACCATGGTCTTCACCATGGGCTGCAGGGGGATCTCTGCTCCGGTGCCTGGAGCACCTCCTGCCCCTCCTTCTGCACTGACCTTGGTGTCTGCAGAGTTTCTTACATCTTCTCACTCCTCTCTCTGGCTGCAAAAGCTCTCTCTGTTTTTTTTCCCCTTCTTAAACATGTTATCACAGAGATGCTGACTGGCTTGTCCTTGGCCAGTGCCAGGACCGTCTGGGACCCGGCTGGCATTGGCTCTATCAGACACAGGGGAAGCTTCTAGCAGCTTCTCACAGAAGCCACCCCTGTAGCCCCCCACCAGTACCAAAACCTTGCCATGCAAACCCAACACACCTATGTAAGTTACTACTCTGTCAAAATGACAAAAGCAAATGTGCTTCTGAAGCTCAATATTGCCATTCAGAGTCCAGCATCTTTATTTCAATCACGGATAAAGGTTGACTTGAGCCAGTAAGTCCACCGTGGTTCAGTGACTCCATTTCACAGCTCTTGTTCAACTTCTGCCATGTCTGCCATGGTACCAAGAGAACACTGGAGAATTGGGGTGGCATTAATGTCAAGTGAAGACATCTGTCTGCTTCAGAGCATAGATATTTTATGGACTGGCTGACTAAAAAATTTTGTCTGCGCATAAGATTAAGCCTCTGTGTAGACAAAAGGAATGACGAAAGCATGCAAAAGGACTCTCAAAGAAAGGATGCCTACAGAATACAACCACAGCTGTCAACATAAACCTATTGGTGGTGTCATGTCAGATATACAGAAAATGGAACATTTGATGTATGCACATCACTTCAATAGAGAAATGAAATAGACAGAAGACTAAGTATAAGGCAGAAAAATGTATATCACAGATCCTTAGGAGAAACAACTACAATCAATTACAGGTGTCTTATCCTTGAAAACAAAAGCATGCCATCAGATTACCTACTTATTCTGAGTTTGAGTATGCGTTAGATTATCCTTGTTGTTTGAGACACTTTCAGACTCCAAATTCATACTAAAGGATGGAAAAACTTCTAGAGTATTTTAGTTGTATACAGAAGTACATCATACTTATATATTAGTACAATATACTGTACCTTACATAAACAAAAAGATTTCTCTTAACTTGGTTTTGGGCTAACACATTAATATAACAGTAGTTTTGTATAATATTGGCCACATAAGAAGACCAAAAAAAATAAAATTCTGTGTCATATGTAGTCCTGATTTGAGCTCTGTGATCGATGGTTACAAGGCAAAAGACTTCAAATAACATCTGTTGGAAAAAGGGCCCAAGGGTGGAAGTGTAATGGTGATTTAATAGCAACCACATTTCAGCAATGTGGTACTTCCCTCATGAGTTCACAGATATATGGTCTGAGTATTTTCATTGGTAGCTAGTTTCACGTTTGAAGATACTATTAAGTGGGAAATGACAAACTAGGGAATTTTTGCACTTTGATAGAAGGGGTGTTGCAGGTCTGTAACAAGTGAACAAGAGAACAGCCACTCTGACCATGGTTTGTGTGAAGTCTGTGGAAGCAGGTTCTGAGGGAGAAAGGGCACCCCAGCATTTATAGTGTATAATCACTTCAGCACAACCTCACTGATAATATTCTGTGACTAGTTTTGCAAGCCCTGACAGAAACAGACAAGAAGAAACAAAAATGATGATGAAAAAAAGGTAAGTCCGCTCCTGTCCAACTCCTAAACCCGAGTGCACCACTAACATCTGCAGAGCCCCTCTAAGGCTGCAGGTTGTTCAACCAGAACAAAATCCACTTCACTGCTTATTGTGTCTCGAGGTGTATCTGTCAATTATGTACAGACAGGGTTATATACACTCTGCTGAGTGCATGTATAGCACTTGCAGACACATCCAACCCTCAAGGCTTCTGCCACTACTGTTCTGTAAGAACAGAGTTCACACCTTGTGCTTTTTCTNAGGGAAGGTATAAGAGGAGAATAAGTGGGGTTTTAAATTAAATACTAGCAAAGATAAAATATTACCAAGTCTAGAATACTGTCATTTAGAAATATTTCTTCTATACAAGAGTAATTAGGCATTACTAGTAAATTAAACAGGAATAATAATGATACATAGCAGCAGAGGACCTGGTTACTCCTTCACTAGATATTGAGAGAAGCATGCTAATGAGCCATGCCTACAACATGATATAAGCATACTGAATCTGATTGATCACACGCATGATCAACTTGTGGAGATAGTTTATCACTGTTTCATCACTAAGTTCCTTCGTAGAGCAGCAAAGACCAGGACAAGGATTTGGCAAAAAATATGAATCTGTTCTGTTTACACAACTGGTAAGTATGCCTGACTTGAAAGAGTTGGAATTAATGGGTCAGCTGGGAAGAACATTTTGTATTCCTACCCAGCAGGCTGAAATCATTAACTGTGTGAGCCTTCGTTTCACATCTATCTAAGAACATTTCCAGCGTACAGGTTTTGTAATGTTACACTGTACACATGTCTAGAAGAATGGCAGTGATAACATCAAAGTAATGTGGACAGCAATATTTCAGGAGAACAGAGAGTTTAGGAAAATCTCCTGTTAAGCCAGAAACCTTGTCATAGTGCAAGGTCAAAGCAATAGAATTAGAGGCAGATCCTGTTCCTTTCTTCCAGTGTTGAAAACCCAAAAGTATCCAGGAGGTCTCCCCTGTTGCCTGTAGATTATCTCCCTTTCTGCTTCCACTGCCCCCCACATCCACCGTGTGCTGATTATCACCCCACAGAAGTCACCTTTCAGGGAATGCATAGCATTTCACAAGAGCTTTTGTAGACAGATGTGCTAACTGACAATGCACATCTTCATGCATCCTGAACATAACTGAGACCTGGCTTAAATTCTTTACAACAAATCTCAGTTTCTGCATAGACATACATTACCTGTGTAATGTAGTAAAGCAGTTTTGTGTTGAGTATTACTCTTCTTTGGGCAGTTACTTGGACTTATCCTAGAAGTACTTGTGCAGGTACTTGCTCCACTTTTGCTTGAAAAGCTACATCTGCATACTGGAGGTTTGGCATCATGATCTTGCCTTACCTTGATACAAACTACAAGACTAACAAAAGGAAATCTTGCAGCTAATATGCTAGATATGCTATATCTCTAATATGCTAGATTTCTGTGAGAACAATGAGCAAACTTGTATCTCATTATCTACCTAGCCATACCCAAACATCAAATAAAATAAATACAGCAATAACATTCACCCCAAATTCCACAAATTCTGTAAGATTAAGGATCATTTTTTTCAAAGCATGTTTTGATTGTCATCTAAAATGATACTTAATATAGATGGAAATTTTATCAATTGCATGATGTAAAGGATGCTTAAGTGTTAACTTAAGTCGTAATAAATAATTGCAGTAAAAGTACTCTTAAGTAACTATGTATTAATCAACAGGTAGAATGATATATGCAAATAGCAACTAGAGTTGCCGGGATTAAGTTCTAAAACCTACTTATAAAACACAGAAGGTAGCACACCTACTAGCGAGCATTTATTTTCAATAGAAGGTCTTCCGAACAGTGCAATTAGCTCATTAACATTTATGTTTAGAACTGAAATACAAGAGATGATTGACATGGAACTCAAGAATTATAGAATTCAGAAAGTCTTTTGTCACAAAAATAGCAACAGGGAGACAGATCCTGGAGACTGTTTAGAAGGCAGCAGGAAAGAAAAAAAGCCTTTTTTTTAATGTTGAAGAAAAGCATCAAATTATGCCTGCTAAAATTAAGGAGTTTGTTGTTATTTATTTTTTTTTAATATTGCCTTTCAGAGTACCCCATACATAATAATCACCAATGCACCTTCTTCCCCATTGACAAATAGAGAACTTGTGGACAACGGTAACATTTTGAAAAGCATATTTCTAATGCTTAAAGCATTTCAGAAACTTAAGTTCCTTCTTATAACCATACAGAAGACAGATGAGGTGCTTGACACTTTCTATGGATAAGACTTGATGTCACCTGACACCACAGGGACATAGGTTCTTTTGGGGATCCTGGGCAGAATGATGATGGGATTAAGTTGTAGTTACTATTAAAGATTTATTTTTTAACATAATTTTATGATTAGCATAGCATAGAATTTTATGATCAGAGTAGCATAAGATTTTTATGAGTAGAATCAGTGTAGCACAATTTTATAAGTAGCATAGAATTTTATAGCACAGCTTAGCTTATGGTTCCTAATCACCTGGACCCTCTGCAGATCAGATCAAATGTTAATACTTGTCTTGCTGTATCAATGTAACAATCATAAATTGATCATACTTGAAAAAATGTAAAAAATATGTCACTCAGTCCTCAGAGGAAGCAGATGATGGTGAAAGCATCCCTGACCGCTGGGGGATCATGGGGTTTGCCGTCCAGCAGCAGTTCCAGTCCAAGTTTCCATTTAGAACTTGTAGCTACTTGATTTTGCAGACAGAGCTGTGTGCGCTGTTACACTTCCCTGTTCCGTGGTGGGGTCATCACCACCACCTGCCTGGCTGGGTGCCTGGGACCTTCAAGGCTGGTGAGGAGGGAAGAAGTCAGCCTAGTACCCAGGAACCTTAAAGCCGATAGGAAGGAGAAGAAGAAATCTGCCTGGTGCGCAGGACCTTCAGGGCCTGATGAGGAGGGGAAATAGGACTGATACGTGGCCCTCACAGTCACAAAGAATAGTAATTTGCCTTATAAAATTGAGTTAGTTATGCTAACTATATTACCAGGGGTCAGGAGCAAGGTTACTGGTCACACTTGGATGTCCAAGTGTTACAATGAGTGGAAAAGAATATTTTGTCTTGAAACAAAATTAAGACTCCATCTCCCAAGAAAAATCCCTCATAGCCAATTTAGTGTCATGTTAGACTTCTACAGTGGCAAGATGAATTTTGAACATTTCTTTGCAACTAGTTGCATAGTTATGACAGAAGTAATGGCAGATATCCCCACTAATCTGTGGCCCAAGAAGGTAGTATGAATGCCTAGAGGCTATGGAGAGCATCTTGGGAAGTGCTTTAAGTACTGATCTTGTCATGAGGTAAGTAATCCATGTTTCAGACTGTCCTCATTTTGTCTTATTCTCTGGTTGAAAGGGAATGCCTTTCCAAATTTGTTGCCACCTGCAGCCGGGCTAGTACAACCCATTTGTGGGTGTCCTAAAAACTTTTCAGAACCCAAGCTGGTGGAGGATGGACTTGGAAGAATTTTATTAGTCCATATCTGAATTATGGATTTGTCACAGTGTTCAGTGTAAACAAGACTAATCACATTTAACAAAAGTTAAAATAGTACATTAACTGAAAACCAGATATATTTTAACAAGTCAAAATTATTAATATAGAAAAAATTAATTATAACTACATAAAAATAAAAATTGCAGTAATAAAATTGTCAATAATAAGAATAAGAATAAGAATAAGAATAAGAATAAGAATAAGAATAATAAAGATCCTCTTGAGTTGCTCCAGTTGCTTTTGCTATTTGGAAGTTAGATAATTAGCCTAATTAAAATCCAATTAATGTAGAAGAGGAGTAACAACACACCCTTCCTCTGTCCTGCTAGCATCATTTCTAATTAAATATGACCAAGACTGATGTGGTTTATGTAAAGTCTGTAGCTATCTGTATGTATTAGGCATGTGCAAGCAAATATACCAGATTGGACCCTTCTCAGGGGACCTAAATGAAGGGGAGATGTAGCTTGGGGGTGGTAAGTAGCAGAAGATGGGAACCCAGCTGCTCAGCCTTTCAAAGACAGCAGATGGCCTTGTACAAAAGCACAACTTTATGTACCTAGAGACACTTTTTGGTAAGAGCTTAGTCACCAAACAGGTTAGGGAATGAGGTGGAGTTTTCTCTTGGGCTTTAAAAATCTAACTCATTTTGCACGTATGTAAGCATTAGATGTTACATGACTGCATTAGCTTTAAAAAAGTTTTTAAAAAAATATTTCTTTCTACTGTGTTAGGAAAAAATAATTTTTGAGAACAGGACATCTTTTTGGAGTTCTTTTTCCTACTTCATATGTTATCTATGAAGCCTACGGAGTGGATAGTTCTTTAATATGATTTTTAAACTTTGCTCACTTACACACTTGGGTAACTTAAACCATTTGAAAGAACCTAAATTCTGTGTGAGTGCAGGTTTGGCTATATAGAGATCACCAGCACCTCTCATCTCTCAGGAATGCTCTCCCTCAGGATACTTGAAGGGTAATATAAGATAGAGCACAGAAGCAAAAAGAAACTGAAGCAGAGTCCCTCTTCTTCTGGTCACAGCAATCATCCTACTTCTCTTTCCTTTATCAGTACATTCTTTCTGTCAGCATGAATGAATGCACTCAGGCATGGGAGAAATATGTTTTTATTGTATTCATTATGAATATACAAGATTTCTGGCATGATACGACTTTTGAGAGACTTGCAATAAATGCAAATGGAGATGACTACTTACACTGAAAAGACATTTGCAGATGCTGAATCCTAGTCACTTTCAGCATTGTAATATTTAGTCTATGAATGAAGATCCAAAACCCTTCTAGGCACTAGAAATATTGGAATTTCTGTATCATAAAAATCAAAATTTACCTAGCATAAATACAGCCTAATTTTACAGGGGTCTCTGCATATGTCCAGGTGCACTGCCAAGAAATGAGGTCCAGTTGCTACTTCCACTTGCTGCTGCTTTGGCAGCATTGACATGGACTAAAACGTAAAACTGGGAAAAGAGATTTAGTCTCAACTCCTATAGTACAAATTCCTCATAGCAACCCAAGTAATATACATAATAAGCTAAAAGAAGGCTGTGACACATGCAATTACAGCAGATGAGACCAGGGACTTCAGCAGAGGATCAGAGTGCCCAAGGGTATTGAGTATAAAGAAGTCTGTCTATTAAATGGTTCATGCTTTGCTATGAAAAAGTGTAATTGTCCAGACATTTTAATTTGACTGTGCTATGCTAAAACCTTGACTTTGGAGAAGCATGTGGTTTTCTTTAAGGCAGTAAGTGCTGAGATTATGTGCTGGAGAAATGCTATGGAATACATTTTATGGGTGAGGAAAGGGGGAGCAGCTCTTTTTCTGTTTGCACATATTTCTATCATCATTTAATTCTGTTCTTGGCTATAAATGACTCAAATCTGACAGCAGCAGGAAGGTGGCTGTCTGGTGGGGTTTTTTTCCTTCTTTATCCTTCCTGTAGAGTTGCTGAATATTTGCTTGTCAACATTGGTGGTAAAATGCATTGTTCAAAAGCAATGCAGAAAGAAAAATATAACTTAAAGTAAGAACCAGAAATTAAAGAAAATAAAAAAATGTGTTGCAATATAGTGTTTCCCAGTGCAGTAGTACTCACAGTCTCAGCACACACTATACACAATTTCACTTAAGAAAACACTCTGCATTCACTTCTCTATGGGTTGGTAAGATAATTGTGTTTACTTTAGCAAAAAAATAAATGGAGGAAATAGCTAAATTTAGTCTTAACATATGAAAAATGTGCCTAGGAGAGGTTGTAACATAATCCATTCCTCAGGGGAATTAGAGAAATCATATTTGCTACAGAAGTCTAAAACTGAAGTAGAGGATCATGAAAAGAACCTTAAGACCAAAGGCTCTGCCACTACCCAAGTGTATCTTTCAGTATTTTCAGGACTGGATGGAATGAAACAATGCTTGAGGTATATTTGAGAACTGTGCACAAAAGCGAACACATGATTTTTAATTCCACAAAATGGTCAGAGGTTAATTCAGGGCTCTCACACATAGCATGCATGCTTTAATACTACAGTATTTGAATATCCCACTGATTTAATAGACTTAAAAAAAATTAAGTCTGCATGTAAGTTCTATGTGAGATTGGAGCTTATATTAGCATGTTTAGAGCTGATCCTAAGAAGAGATTAGAATAACACAGAACTGCATCCTGAAGAATTTTAAGACTGTCCATTTGAATCCCAGAAGATAAAGGTACCAGACCTTAGCAAACACTTCAGAAATTTCCATAATATCTGGTTCACTTCAGCTGAGAGAAAAATATTAATTGTTTGAAGTGTTCCTGCAATGCTTATCCCACACCTATTTACATGAAAGAGATAACAATTATCAGATTTCCATTAGATCAGGAGAACTATGGCTAAATTAAATACTAATTTAATATTTCCTGAATTTACAAGTGTTTTTATTATAAAAATGCATGCAACTTCTGTCTAACACTTTCCCATTAGTCTAAGTGGGATCTACAAGTGATATGTATTCCCTCGAGCTTGTGTGGATTTGAAGCTGTCTGAAGCAAATCTGTGGAGTGGCAAAAACCGTTAGAGCATCTATTAACCATACCAGAGGGCTGGAATTTCAGGGGATATGAAAAAATCACAGATACTCTCTTGAAAAAAAGGAATGAATGGCCCCAAAACATGCAGAACTGTTACTTGGAGATAGAAAATGTACTAGGTAGGTCAAAGTACATGGGATATTTTAAAATGAACTCATTTTGAGATATCATAGCAAGGGGGAGGGAGGTGGCAAATAGTGGAAGAAAATGCTATTTCTTTGAGTAATACAGTTATATCTGTAAAATGGTGAGTCCAATTCAGAGTAGGGAAAACAGCTAGTGGGCTGAAGCTGGTGGGGGTTTGGGAGACGTTTTGTTCAGAACGTTTTCCAGCTGTTGGGTGCCCACTGAACAGCAGAGGACACCTGGAAGGGATCTCAGCACTTGTGTTCTTATATTCGAGTTGAAACTTACCATTTGCTGAATGTTTGTTACACCAGTCTACAGCAAGTGGGTGTTTCAACTAGCATTCTTATTTCATGATTTGTTTTGCTGCTTATCCCTGTACTTCGATGATAGTCACCCTCCTTTGCCCCCGACAAGTTCAAATGATTGAAGTGATCTCAGGATCTGCAGTGTCTTTACAAGTGCACAGCAGAGTCTCAGATCAGTTTGGCTCAGCAGAAGTGTCTCTCTTCCATCCTACTGAGCTTAATTAATACAAAATGAAAAAACTTTCAATTGAACAACAATCTAAGAACCTAAAGGATTAACAGAACAATCCTTTAAAAATAGAGGAAAAAAAAAAGTTTGAAGGAGCTATCAAAGTCAATTGTATGCTGCAAGAGTGCAACCACAGATTACAGTAATACATATTTAGCTTTTCCTAAAGAAAAAGAAAGGTGAGCAAAGAGCCCATATGAAGTCATTCCTGTATTTGCTGATTACATATCTGTGCAACTAAAGCAATAGTCATTGTGTAAAAGCATTTAATAATTCTCTTTTATTCTCAGTGGGCTGGAAGCATAGCTGTTAATTTCTTTCTTTCATGCACTGGATTTTTATGAAATCTTTCAAGCTGTTTTCTCAGTGCAACGGTCTATTAAATGTGACTTCATGTGGGCTGAAATCTAACACTGTATTCATATAAAAGGCTTTGGGCACAGTTACATTTAAATCCCATTGCACAAGAGTCATGCAAGAGTCTCTAACATGTATGAACTGGAAATGCAGATTTCCGAAGCTGGGAATCGGTACCAATATCATACATAGGAATGTACCAAACCATGGAAAACCAAACAGAGTATTATCACAGAGAAGTTCTCTTGCTAAGCAAGCTGAAGCAGTTTATTATAAGTCCCCTGACCTGAGCAATCAATAGGAAGAGCAAGTAACTATAGAAAATAAATGTGTGGCTATCTTTGCACTGATTTTTCAGAATGCTTTAAGTACAGCAATGACATTTTGAGTAAAATAAAGGACCAACCTCAAAGCTAGCAACATTAGGAAAGATATTTACCATTGTTGCCAAAATGACTTAAAGTTTTAAGCTTTTTAAAGATAGAGAAGCCAATATTGACCAAACTTCAAGGGATTAAAACAACAAATATGTATCAGGGCATGTATGTTGTAATCCTATTAGGTCAAATGTTATTATTGATGTTATTTGTTATTATTCCTATTACAGCAATTCCTGGGAAACCTGTCAAAATGAGGTGACACTGTGCCAGGTATTGTTCAAATGTATAGAATGACATGACCTTGCCCTGAGACCTTTCACAATCTAATTTAAGTCAAGGCCTAACAAATGGATGCAATTGCTGAGAAAGGAAGGTGAAAGCAGCAATAGGAATGTTACTGGACAGCCATCTCACAATATTTGGATTAGATTTTTTCCTGTAGGCAAGGTTATATTTTTGTAAGGCACTAATTTCTGTGGATTTATGATGATACTTGATTATCTATGACTTGCCTACACTGACTATACCATGCACGTTTTTTATCTCACTGGTAACTTCTGTTTTTATTTTACCTGTGATAACCTTTGAGAGGCTGCCCCACAGGAAGAAAAACAGTGGGTTCTGATTTCATAAATCTAAAGCAGTTTTAGGGAGAAGGATTTACCTGGGAGAAGTAGAGTTTGGGGTTTTTGTTTACACCGTAGAGATTAGTAAGAAATAATAAGATGGTATGAAGGTATGAAGGAAGTCTGAATGGAAACGTGTGTACGTAAGCATGAGAAGGAAAGCAGAACAAAGGCTTACTGGCCTGATAATAAAGGACGCTATTCCCAGGACACTGTTTTCATCAGCCAAATTGAGGAATATGTTCTTGATGTCAAAAGCAAAAGCCTGCAGTCTAAAGAGCAGAGGACTCATCAGCAAAAAAGCCAGCACCCTGGTGCTGGCAGGGTAGCAGCAAGGCAGCAGCGCATCACCACTCCTTTCCCTGTTCGCCTGCCAGGGGAACAGACAAGAGACATGGGTTTCACACATATGCCAAAAGAGAAGAAACAGACAACGGGCAGTGGCGTGGCTTAAGATTTGTGGCAGCTCAAGTAAGCAAGATCTGAAGCAAAGATCTCCCCCAAAATAGCTGACAGCTCCTGAAGAAGAAAGATCTCTCCAAAGACTTGTTTGTCATCAGCAGTCGAGAGGAGCTCCAGAAATGTAGAGAGGACCTGACAGACGGCACGCCTTGTCTTCTGTGTTGGGCACAAGTGATCTTGGTCAGACTGCTTGGACACACACATGCTGCTGCTTGTGAGTATGTGAGGGTGAGTGAGAGAGCGTGAAACTATATAATCAACTTCCTTTAAGACCTTGAAAATAAATGCATCTTTCCAATCCATAAGATCTTGCATTGACCGCCATTATGCTAATACTACTACAAAGCAGTTGTCAATACAGTAACTAAAATCAACACCAACAAAACAGTTAAGATACTTGATGTGTGCTCTGGCAGCTGAAAATTGTGTAAGAATACAAGACACATTTTTGTAGTAGCCCTCAAAGAAAGAGCTGATTACCAAGTGGGTTTCAAGGGGAACCTCTTGAAGGTGACTGTAGGAAATTTTAGTATTGAGCTTTCCAAACCTTTAAACTGCCCTAGGTATTACTGACCAAGTGTACTGCCTTATTTGCAATAATATGTTAGGGGAAAACAGATAATTTTATAATATCTACTGTGAATTACCCACACATGAAATTGCATAACACATGGACTGCACCAGGACTGTAACAAGCAGTTTGTTCAAAAGAATTAGAAAAATAAAATATATTGTTAGGTGCTTTCTAACTGGGGAAAAAAAAAAATAAAATAGGCAACAGCCAAGTACTGCTAATGCTGTTGTACCTGTTAAAGCTGCAAAACTTCTGCACTTTCCCTTGACCTTGTAGCCCTGTAGCCCGGTGCATGAAGTATTGCTATATCTCATAAGAAGCCTCTGCCTTTGTACCAGCTTTACACTGCCTTAGGACTGAGGGCTGCCAGGTTTGCTTGGTCTGATCTTGTACTGGCTCGTCTGGAGCTTTTTTTTTCAGCTCGTGTGGCTGGAAAAGTAGTTTTTTCTAATGACCCAGGCTATGCCTAATTTTTTTATTTTTGCTTATCTTTGTAGAGTATAAGCATATTTTCTCCATAGAATGTAGTAATAAGTAGTTATTCTACACATAATGAAATATTTATGTCCCTGGCTAATGATGTGCTGTAGAGCAACACAGGCCTGGTATGATAGCAGAGACCTTGAAAGTGGGGATGCAGGATGGAATGTAGAAGCGTATAGACATAAGATGACAAGGGAAAGGACACTAGATGACGGTGAAGGCCCCAGGGGTATAAACAACTTAAAATAGCCAGGTAAAGAAATGCAAATCTTAAAGTAGAAAAAGGGACATAGTCAGAAGTGTAAGTACACCACTTAAACCAGTATTATCATTACAATATTTTCCTCTCTGAAATAAAGTTCTTTCCTGTATTTTCCTGTCCTGTAATAATTAGATCTAGAATGATAATAATTTTTCATGATAGTGTTAAGATTTTAATTACACTATCAATAATTTCTTGGCTTTACATGTAAGATGCATTTACTTTTTGCCAATGTCAAGACTTTGAGTATAACAATATCTTCAGGGGAAGATCAAGTTTGCTATGCATTTGTTCCCATTTAGCATATCACATGGACTTATACTAGTCAAAACACCATCCCACTAAAACTTAGGGCACAAAAAATGTAGTGGGCTCTATGGTGACCAGTTGTCTGTAAATTAAATTTCTTAATTTAAATTCTACTCTGGATTGTAGAATTTAATTTCTTGGCTATCTACATATAAAAAAACACTAAAGATACTGGCCAAGGTTAAGTCCGTAATAATTCCTTTAAGCTATCTCCTTCATTGGAACAACACTGGATTTAGATTGACACAACAAAGATCAGAGACTGTCTCAATAACTTAGCATTTCCAGTTGAGTAATGGTATCAGTGATAGCAAAAGGGCAAAGGGCCCAGGTTACAGAGAATATATTTCAGATCTGTTGGTATGGATTAGCAAGGATGGGATTTTGACTGGAGGGCTTAATACTTTCACAGTACAGCACAGAAACCTCTGCCAGTCCTCAGCTGGCATCCTCTAAATATAGGGAGTGAAAGAGCATAGCTTAAAGTAAATCTTATTCAAGTACTATTAATTCTCCTGTCTGATGTTGAAATAAATATTATATTATATTCTAGTTCAACTGCATGCCTAGATTTTGCCAGCCTACTGACCTATAGAGCCTCAGAACAGCAAGAAAGTTTCTACAAAATTCCTCTGGAATAGGAGCCTACATTTTCTTTCACTAAAAAGAACCTTTTTCAAGGTATGTTCTTTGGTATACTCTGAGTCTTCAGCTTCTGACAATGCCTACAGCCATGAAGGGTTAAATGCAGAAGTTTACTAAAAATAAAAGATTTATTTTAATTCAAATAAAAGATGAATTTCTGAAAATTAACTGATTTCTATTTTAGTGCCATCCCTTATAATATTAAAAATATAATAACAGCAGCTTTATTCTACTGGCAGTGCCAGGTTCTGATAGTAAGAATTGTATCTGTTACTCAGCACACAGCCAAAAGGACTGATGCGGTCTCTGGACAGCCACTTTTGCTGGCAAAATGGTTCTGTCTCTTGTATTTACCCACCCCACCCCCCCCTTTTT
>VXBL01005872.1:410201-455278 GCA_013400195.1 Aramus guarauna
TTTTTTTTTTTTTTTTTTTTTTTTTTTGAGTGCTAAGTGGCCAGAACCACAGGCAAGGGCAAGTAAATTATATTATGTGCAGAGTATGCTTGGGTATTCCTCCATGGACAATAGGTGTCCCTTTTTAAATATACATTTCTTCAGAGAATGCATACCTGGCAGCTTCAGTAGCTGGTTTTTAAACTTCATGAGCAGAGCTTTCTTTTTGTTAAAATTTTGATTTGTTTTTGTGGGTTTTTTTTTCCATCCTAATGGATTCTGGTGAAGCAGCAATTGCAGATGTCCTCCAACTTTCCAGAAGCCAGTGAAAACTAGAACAATAATGCCACTTCTTCAATGATTTCTGCAAGTGACGTATCCTCCCTATGAGACTTCACAGACTTAAGGTTTGTGTTTTGGTTTTTTTTCCTGTTTGCATGCTAAATCTAAGTAGGGTCTTATCTGCATGAGACAGCTGTAGCAGTCCCATAGGTACCACCTCTAGCCCTGACAGATCAGATCTCAGACAGCATAAGTTATTTAAATCTTTAAAGCAATCTTTTTGACCCAATATATTTTGCTATGATGTTGGTCAACTGTAAATCAATTCCTTTCACACCTGTGCCTGTCACCAAGTTACTTGAAAATCTACCTTGAAACTCTTCTTAGATCTGATATTTATTAAGGAAACCTTATATTTATTAACCTTTTATTCAAGTCTAATGTATTAATATTAAAAACATCAATAAAAGTGTCAAAAATATCAGCTGCAATATATGAACATACTAGGGAATTTAGTAAGAATGTATTGGTCATGAATGAATAATAAGCAGACTCAATTTCAGCCCTTTTCATTCACACTGAGGAAGCAGATTCTAGAAATATGATAAAAGATAAATGAGGTGATTGAAATTTATCCTTTAATCAAAAACAACCAAAAATAAGAAAACAAGTAAAATATAAAATATTATATAGACTTTCATGAGGTAGAAAGTTAAATGGTATATAAATAATGTGTCCTAGTTTCATTACTAATTTACTACCATTATGAAATAATATGCATGAAAGAAAAAACATAGTGTAAACCAAAGCTGCACAAGCACCATGCTGAGTTTTCAGTCTGAGAAACCCTCAATGAAATATTTTAACTACAGAAGGGCTGTCGCTGAGTGTTTCTCTGTTTTCCAGCTACACACAGAATATTTCATTCCAGACATCTGAAAAAAGTCTAGTAGAAACAAATCTATAACATATTTTCCATTCCTACTTTCAAAGAGTTTACACCTACCTACCATGCTTGCCACACCTGGAACTGAAAATACTTCAATATACCCTCAAACCTATAAACAATTCTTTCAGATGGCATCTACTTTAAAAAAAAAAATAATATTGCTGGGAATAAGGAAATGTGAAGACAAAGGAGTGAACTGAGAAGAGGGAGAAAAAAAATCAAAACTAACAGAAAACCAGATAATGTCCTGTTTTCATAAAAACTAATTTTTAACCTCCTTACTAAGTGACAACAGGATGTACCTGGAATTAAAATCTTGTCTGAAGACTTCCACAAAAAAATGTATTTCACAAGGTGGATTCTACCTGCAGCTCTGTGGGCACTAGATGTGTCCCAGACTCGCAAACCCAGAGCAGTGACAGCCGGATTGCTTCCTCCCAGCTCGCAGCAGCACTCCTTCCCTGCACGCCGCTTGCTGCTGCGCCCCAGCGGGGTTGTAACCCTGCATCTCAAGAAGTCTTGATATCTCTGGTGAAGGGCAAGGGTAACGTGTCTTACTGGGGCCAGATACTTTCTTGGGAAAATGAGAAGGCTGAGTGAGTCAATGTAGCCCAGAGCCCCTGCGAGGACTCCAGAACATCATCTCTCAGCCAGCTGGGAAGTGACAATTTCATTAAAATATCTTAGGGAGCCCAGTCCAAGATTTTTCTTACAGCTGCTGTAAGATTACCAGTGAGCACTGACTGAGAAAAAGCAGATTCAGAAACCAAGAGGAGACCAGGGTTTTAGACAATCAGGGTTGTAACCCTGCATCTGGAATGCTTACATGGAAGAGGAAAGGGTCTACCTGTCATTCAAAAGTGGGAACAGGAGGCCTGCAAGTCCTCCAGTTTTCCTTCTCAGGAAATTAGTGTTGATACTTTTAGTCACAGAAAACTAGGTGAGGAAACCCCCTTACATGTACTGAAGTCCTAATCTGAACTGCAGGCCAGCTGTTCGGTGCACTGCCCACAGCTACATTTAGTCCAGGGCTTTGTTGTACCAAGTCTTCCTGAGCCAATTAAACTTGACATTTTGCATACTCTCTAATTAAAATGCAAATGAAGGGATGAATTATGTAAAAAAAAACAGATTATGCAGGTTAATTAAGAGGAAAACATACTTAGACCCCAAGTTTACTGTTAAGTGGATTTTAAACATAACCTGCTGACACGGTTGAATATGGAGTCTGGATGCAGTATGATGCTTCAGTGGAAAGGCCCTTTATCTATAGCAAACATTGGGAGATCCCCAGGGGAGTACTTCTATAATTGTTCATCTGCATTTAGATGTTGGAGATAAATTAGTGAAAATGTATGTTTTATTCCTGCCTTTAAAATTCTGCCTCATTCTTCTAACACATAATTCTATACCTCAGATTGGATGTCTACAAATTTGTCTTGGAATACATTTACATTTATAGTAACTGTACTGCTTGGAGCTTCAGTGTATCCACCCTATATGTAATTTTCAATGCTAACAATCAGAGCGGAGTTACTGGACACCTGAGAGGCCGGTCTGCTCCTCAGAGCACTTACCTGATCTTCCTCCACAAGAGAAAATGAGAAAAAAACAGCCAAAAAGAAAGCAGGTGCATATACACTGGTGGGAGAGAAGAGATGATGTAAAAGACTGTGTTCAAAACTTGGAGAGGAGCAAAAATAAAATGTATATGCTATAGAGCTTTGTCAGCTCTTTTCCAAGGTAGTATTTCCCTGTCTTTGAGGTAATCCATTTATAAGCACACATTTAATCTTTAAATGTACATTTGGAATTATAATGATGTTCCTCATGTGCTTTTAGTAAGTAAATGCAATTAGACCTTTTAAAAATGAGTTGAAACAAAACCAGCCCTCCAGAATTTGTACAAATGTACTTCCACTTTCTGTTTTCTGGGAATAAGAGGAAGACAAACTTAAAAGGGATTAGTCAAGGCAGGGAAAAAAGTGCAGTCTGCATGGAACTTTGAGAAAGGAGTTCAGGATTGCAGGAGGAAAGATCTAAGAAAATTTTATAGCACTCCAGCCTGTGTGAATGTTAGCTTTAATTGCAGAAACTCCATTCATAGACTGTGTCAGCTGAAGAGTCATTTCATACGCTTTTATGCATTATATAAAAAGAGGAGAAATAAGAACATTGTTAAAATACCTGATTTAGAACTTGATTCCTAGTTTTACTGCAGATTTCCTGTATAAGATGGACAACCAATTCCAACTCAGATTTTTTAAAGCCAGTTATCACACAGCTGTTTTAATGCACAGGCAGGTGCTTTTGAAAACACAAAGGCACCATCTGCATCTTTAGGTTGTTAAATGCTTGAAAATCTGGCTCGCTATTTCACTGAGCTGCAGAACCATCTGTAAAATGGGAAATAATCAGGTTCCCTTTTTCCTAGCTTTTGTCCATTTAGATCTGTTCTTTCATTAGGCCTGCCTTCTCACTATATATATGTCTCTAGTATGAGAGATGTTTTATTTCAGTTGGGGCATCCAGTCATCAGAGAGCAAAAATGACTGTTACCTCACCACATCGTACTAATATATTGTACGAGAAATTCAAAAGCACTGCCAAGTGAAGCTTCTTGTATAATGAAAAAAAAAAAAGAAGGAGCATAAAATGAATTTAATACTTGTTATTGGAATTGCTGCTTTGGCCCAAACTCGGAAAACAAGCAGAAAATGAGTATGGTGTGGGAGGATAGGGCAATAATTAATAGCAATTAGTTTTATCTTCTACACTACTTAGACAAGTACTTCAGTTCTTATTGAGCAAATAACTCCTTTAGCAAGGGAACAGGAAGAGTTCTTAAAAATGGGGAAAGCTATTTTCTAGCTTCCCAGCTGCTTAGTTTAATAAACAGGATTTAACTTTCTTTTAATGACTTCTACTACTCCTCTTTTCCCCAATAGTGAGAACCTAGACCAGCAGGCTGGTATCTTTCCTTATATTTGAAAATTACACTCTCAACTGCCATATAGTTTCTATGTATGTCTAAATCCTCTTTAGCGTGTTCAGGCTAAAAATTTAAGAAACAATATCAGGGAATCTCCATGTGCATTGATTTTCTGGAATAATAAACAACAGAAGATATATAGGAAAATCTATCTGAACAGTGAAGGAAGTGAAAGCCCATATTCCTTGAGAAAATTCTACTGAGAAAATTCAGAAGATGTATTTTGCATCTGGAATTGTTTTGCATACTTGCCATCTTATGATTGTTGCTGATGGATTTTTATCCAATTCTTGTGTTTAGGGGCAGGGAGGGTGTGGTGAAAAAGGAGGCTAAAGGCTACCAGCAACGTAATAGACCATACCTGAACAAAATAATAGGATGGTTGAAATTTGCAAGAAAATAGGTTTTCCCAGATCTTTGGAGATGAGAAAAGTACATACTCAGAAGGATGATACAGGGGACTGATGTATTAACAAAGCTCTTCATAGCAGAACCTATAGCATAATGCAGCCCAAATGGAGATATGTTACCTGACCATTTCTACACTAAGATGAAGGTAAATATGTGACGAAAAGAACTACTTCAGCTAACGATGACATTGGATGCAAAAATAAATATGTGAAGTGCTCCTCAATTTAGAGCATTTATAGATGTTGGAGGAGTCATGTTCCAGAATGTCATATTAGTACATTTCAGGATAGCCTTTCAGTGATTTTAAGCTGGGATGCCATTTGTCTCCATCAGCAGAAAACCAGATTCAGTGACCCACAAAGTCGCTCCAGTCCTAGGCCCTGTGTGCTGTGATATCTTGGATTCCATAACACATTCTGGATAAATCCTGAAGAGCACTCAATAAGGGTCAGAAAATTGCAGTGGGAAATTATTTGACATTTCCTATTTTTACTTAGATCCATATTTTTCCTACACCATGTAATGTGAAAAACAATTGACTTTGGAAATGATTTTGCAAAGTCTGTTCCCATTTGTTTCAGTTATTAAACGTCACTAGATGATAAACTAGAGCTCCTGAAGGTTTGGAGCAGGAGAAGCAAAGCAGAGTTTTTAGCTGAACTTCAGTTAGCAGAATTCATCCAAAATTTTAAGTTATCAAACATATCAAGCAGATGACCACTGGACACATGCATAAATTTGAGTGGTGTGCTTAAGCTCACAGGTAAGTCACTGGCAACTCAGCATTACAAACCCCAAAACCTCTACTTCTAGCAACCAGCTTTCTCAACAGGACGTGCTTTCTGAGCATCCATGAATAGCTACGTGAGTAGTGCAGGAGCAAAAGCAGAGATTTGCAAGTTTTCTCATAATGTAATAACATGGACTCTTGAGCGCAGTACAACTGTCCTCTGCTTGTGCTGCCAGGGCAATGGTGGCATGAATCCTGCAAGTGCAAACCCAGCAGTGAAGCTGGAAGGCACTACCCCAGCAGGCTCATGCAGTGTGAGGCACTCTTTATCAAAACCCACCACATTCTGTTGGAGAAACATTTCATCTTCTCAGATTTCAAAAGATTTTCTGGTGTTAGAGGGCATAATTTTGCTATTATATCCAAACATGAGTTGTGGAAACAGGGAGTTGGTTTTCTTGGGCTTATTGCTTGCTTGCTTGCTTACCAATTTATTTCAAAGGAAAAAAAAGATGTGAACATTCTCTCAGGAAAATGAAAGGACTTCTTAGATAAGTTTCTTCACTAGAGACTTCCCAGTAGATATGAACTTCATTAATTTCAGCAACAAATTGTATCTAGTTTGATGATGGGGGAATAATCCCCTGCATCTGTAGATCACAGCTGAGGAGAGCACAGACACCTTTATAACACTAGGATTTCTTATAAAAATACGGCTTTCCAGCACCATATTTCTGGATTCCAGATTTCTCCATGCCCAGTTAATTCTTCTCCCAGCTTCTCAGAAAGTGCTGGCAAGTGTTATCTATTCATGTTCTAGTTCTCTCCATGTCTAATGTCGCAGCGTTGGACAAATGAGGCAGTTCTGAGAAAGTGATGAAAATAAAAATAGATTCCTTCCATCTTGCTTCCACTAGTGTGAAAAAAGCCTCACTGAAGTGCAGGAATGCCATGTAGCCTACCTTAGAGATACCAATTTTTATCAGTGGAAGTTCAAAAACATTCAAAACTTGAAAATGTTTGGTGCTTGGAAAGGAAAAATATTACCGAAAGCCAGACACTAAATTTCAGGAAAAGCCATGAGAGAATGACAGCTAGTCCACCAGTTCTTTCCAAAGAGACATTAAGTGAGAAGACAGTATTATTTGCTTTAAGCTGACAATCCCTTTACACTAGTGATTCCTTCATATTAATTTTCAGTAATATATATATTTCATTATATACATTTATTTATTTATAATCAAAGAAAATTAATAGCTCGTATTTGTAGACATTAATATTTGACACCCCATAAGAGTTCAATGCAGTGACATTTTACACCAGTCATTACCGGTGACATGTCAGACATACTAGGAAACTATCTTTCCTCTGAAAAAAAAAAAAAAAAATAAATCTGTGGCTTTATTATTACTCTGGTTACACCTGAAGCTGCATGGCTTCTGCCTATGAACAACAAGATGATGACTGCATTAGTAAATCCATTCAGAGCCATCCCAGGGCCTGACACTGTGCTGCAATTACACATAAATGATCTCATCATTCTTCAGAAGTTTCTCTTCTTCCTGTTAAGGTTCTTCCCAAGCATAATCAAATATTATGTTTGCTTTATCAATAGCATGAGAAAGAAGATTTAATAGAAGGGAACAAGAGTCTATGTGATAAATTTGGTACAAGGAGAGAAAATAGCTTTCATCCCAGTAACAATCCTCCTTGCAGCAGGGATTCTCAGGTCTGTGGAAATCTTTTGGCTTGGAATTTTAACAGTCATTAAGTGACTTATGTCCTCAGTGTCCACAGATATTCACTGGCTGTTAGCACTTTAATAAAATCACTAGCTTCAAAAGCCTGGTTTATTTCTCAGCTTCCTGCCGTTTGACAGCAGTGATGACATACTCCATGCAATTAACTCCAAGACCAAATATGAGTATACAGTGTGCACAGAAATATTATACTAAAAGAACAACAAAAGATAAGAAAGGCTAGAATAAAGATTATCTGTTGGAGATTTTACTCAGGATTCCCTCCTTCCCTGGCAGAAGGATTATTGATGCAGGCAGGACTCCATCAGTACGTGATGAAGTCTGAGCTAATGAATAATGGGTTCCATTTTGCTTTTGTCATAGGACTCTGCCTTATTCAGGCCACAATGAACTTCTGTGATTAATTGAGGCTGCTCACTGAAGAAGATCATTTTCTGTAAGTGTTCATATGCATATGCAAATCTTTACATCTTCTGATCCTTTCAAGTACTCAAGTCTGAGAACCTATAGTTCTTTGCCATAGTTTTGGTTTTTGTGTGAGCAAATACAGAAACATCTCTAGTCTTTTAAATAATGAAATCAAAACTAAAAATTGTAATGGAAAGACTTACTTTAGGAAATAAAAAACAAACAAACAAACAAACAAACAAAAATAACACCACAGTGAAAGGAAGTTCAAAGCCACATTGATAAGGAGAGAAGTTTGTGTTGGAGAAGGTGCCTAATGTTTTATGTATGCATCCATAGATAAAGAAGTGCAATGATAGTGAAACCAACCCTGAGAAGAATTTGGATCAGACTGATGAGTCTCTGCAATGAAAAGAGTCAGAAATTTGTATTGCCTCTTATACAGTGTTAGATCAATCATACTTTTGGTACACGTTGATGTAGTAGCTGTCTATCTTCAGTACTAACACTGCTGCATGACTGGAGAACATCAGCAACTTGCTGTTTTGAGTAGCATAGCATTGAAGTGAGACAGGACAATTATTTTATTCTTGTTCTACAGCATATATCAAAAGGAAGAATATTTAACTTTAAATTAATACACTCATTCATATCGGTCACCTTAACCTAGTCACATCAGTCTAAAAATAGACAACCAAAATAATACAGGAGGCAACTCAGTAGGGTGCTTGAATTAAATGTATTTATTGAAAACAAATTTAGCCATATCTAGCCAATGTCACAAATATAGCCATGAAACAAACTGATCCAATATCAGAAGGTCTCTGACACTTTCTAATTGATTTTATGAATCTCTGTTGTGTGGAATCTTTCTTTTCCAAAGAATATAGCTAGGGAAGTACTGCTTGGTCCAAAAAGTACAGCTGAAGAACCCACTGCACATTAGTATATCTAGTGGCTTGAGAACATCAGTTGTATCATCCGCAAATGCTGAAAAACAGAAAGAAATCACATCACATATAGGATGAACTGTAAGTAAATATTTCAGTGTATGTCAGTCAGCTTTGGACTGACAAAGTGATGTAACACAAGAGAGTGTGTGAACATGAACAAAAGCACGTGCTTAAAAAACCCTTCCCCATACCTTGCTTTTTTTTTTTTTTTTTTTTTATTAATTTGCTGTACACTCTTAAAGCCTGGCTTTCCTAATCAAAATGTAAGATTTAATAAAAGCTGCAGCTGAACAGAACAAAATTACAGCACTCTCTAATATCGCAAACATAATTAACTTTGAATTATGTGAATTAACCATGCCTGACAAATTATCATTCAGCTCTGAAATTAAATTCTTTCATACCATTAGATTTGTTTGTTAAGCTCAAGTAGGCAAAAGTAGTATTTAATAAAGTAATAACGATGCTTTGCTGAGAATGTTTCTGAGATATATATGGATTTATCCAAAATAAATCATGGAAGTGTTATTATTAGCTCATTTGCAAATACTATATAATTCTGGATCTGCATAATAATATTACAGAAAAGTTTTCTGTCAGTACAGGTTACTCTATATGTAGTAAAACTTTTTTTCTCTGATTACCTCTTTACATTGATCTGCTAGTATCGCTATTTAACCATGCATGCAATCACAGCATAAGTATGTTCGACACAACACAGCTATCTACTCTTGAAGTACTTACAACCTGAAATAGGTGGGTAACTTTTTACTACTTCAGAGTTATTTCTAACAGTATACTGCATTGAATTGTAGTCCTATAATGGTTGGCTACATCATTTTTCACCCTCCTCCTTCAGACTAATAGTTTGATTGATGTTTCTCATGTTCCTCCTTCTTTTTCACTAAACTAATATTTATGAGAGAGAAACTTTGCAGTATTTTGGAAACTTAGATATCAGAGGGATGAAACCAGGACAAAGAACAGGGTAAGAATTCCAATATATCTTCTGAACACTTGTGATAAGCCTTCTAGGTCTACTTACTAAGCCTAACAGCAATTCAACCCAACGAGGAAAGTGCTTTTCTCTTAAGCCAAGGGGATATGAATGGTAAAAATTATTTCAGAGTAAGATTTTCCATATGCACTCAGTAACAATCTTGTAGAAAGGACAAAGGTAGATGTGTAAAAAAAGTTACTTGGTGGTATTACAAATATGATGTCTCTTCACTCTGGAAGCATTTATGACACCAAATTCAAATTAGTAAATTTCCTATCCAGATAGACCAGTAATATCCACACAGAAATCTGGCAGCAAATGTCAATTTCTGACAGCAACCCTACCAAAAAAACCCCATACAGCTTCATATTTCAGAAACTCTTAATGTTCTTTGATTTTGTTGCTTAAAATCCTTGAGACAGTCAAAATTATTAGATCTATAACCCAAGAGTTGTTGAATCCACATCCCTCTCTCCCCTGTGTAATAACCAACTCCTTTAAGCCCCTCATCTCTCACTAATCTCTCTGCTTCTAATTTTGTAGTTAAGGGAGACTTCCAGGAGAGCGTCTGCCTGGAGCTTCATTGTTCCCAGATGAGCTTTGGGAAGGACTTCTGACGGAAGTATCAGCAAGTTCCTTTCTGGATTTTTTCTGCACTAATTGGCACTAAGGGGAAGGGTGGAGACAAGCACTGGCTGTGTTTTCTCCATTGGTGGTACTTTCAGAAATCATTGCAGAGGCACTTTTTGCACATTGCTACTTCTCAGTAGCATGGATGGAGTTACTTAAACCCTCCTGAGGCTGCAGACCCTACAGAGTATCCCAGAGGGTGCTGCTATGAGAACATCTGTAATTTATATCTGTCAAGTTGGGCAACATACAGGTAAAGTGACCTCTGTTACAGTACTTTGTGCAGAATTGTAAATCTGTTACAGTTTTGACACAATTTGATCTACTTTTCCAAGCATTATGTAGAAGGGCTGTTTTGATGAAGCAATAATGAAAAGCTGTCTGTGCCTTTCATTCAAGGGTTTTAGCTCAGTGACTTTTTTTCAGGATGTAGTAATGAGCTGGGAAAGCTACTGTGAAGCTTAACAGTGAAAAAACTACACATTTTGCTACATTTTTTTTTTCCCTCCATCTAACCCTGGAAGGGTGTTTCAGATTTTCCTTTTTATTCTTGTCTAGTAGATGATTACTGAAGATGATCAACCTGAGGAAACTGCCTTAATCAAGCAGGAATCTAGGGGAAGAAAGAGGAGAGTTACTTTTGCTGATGACTGTCAAAAAGTCCAACAAACACACTTTTTCAAAAAAGCCAACCAACCAACCGACTGTTAAGAAGTTGTTGGGGTTTTTTTTCTCCCTTGCTGCTTGAAAACATTACGTAAGTTATTTAAAATATACATACATGTCTCTAAAAGAATCCCAGAGGCAAGGGAAACAGGTATGTTCTATTTCATATTTGTTTGTAACCAATCTGGAAATAGTAACAGTGAAATATGAGATACATGGCAGAAGAATGACCTATTTCCATCCACTCGGATTTTCATTTTCAGAATTTAATGGGTTGGCTAAAGCAAGAAATATTCACCAATATTCTAAATTATGGAATATATTAGTCATAAATAATTGGGGCATAATATCAAGAACTTACCTATTTCAATGGGTTCAAATAGCAGAATTTCATGTAGGCAAACAGAAGTTATATACAGCTTTTTTAGCACATAATGGTGTTGTGCCTTTTAAAGTTTCACACTTGTTGGTTCCTCCTGAAGTTAAGGACAGTTTATGTTCGCAACAACATTTAAGGAAAATAACATATGTAACTTGTTGCTGCTGTTACTTCACTTCAAGTAAAACCCACCTACACTAACACACCCACTCCCATCTGAATTAAAATAATAATTTAAGCTTTCTGTTAGAAGGGAAGGTAGGCAACTCAAATTTGGAGTGATCGTCAGATAACACAGAAGGATACCAACATCAAAGGATTAAGTTAGATGGGCCAAAAGAGATTCTGAGCACTTTTGTGATTTCATTTACTCTAGGCTTATGGATACCATCAGAGATATGCTGAAAGTGTTTTGTCAAAGACAGATAACATTCCAGCCTGAAATAGATTAATGGATTCAAGTTGTTACTGATATAATCTTGTGCCTCAGGTAAGAAAGGGGAAAAGGTGAACATCTAATTGCAGAAACACTCAACATTGTTAATGTTGAAGGAAAACACCAATAATGGAGTATTTCAGAGCACAGTTGTCAATGAAAAAGTATTTCTGAACTTCTAAAGAAGACATCCCTTAACTAATCCGTAAGATGTCTTTCTAAAAAATTAATTATTAAAGTCTCTGAAATTGTAATATAAATTCAGATAATGCACACTGGTTTAATATTTTACTAATAACTAGAGATATATTTCTAGTATGAATATATAAATCACGTGGATTTTTCTTACTGAGTAGCATAACACTATATATTTTATTTTTTTTTCTGCCATTTAATTTACTTCTTTAATAAAATTTTCCTGTAGCTAGCTAAAGTCCAGACCTTCATAAAGTTCTGTATAAAGACAACAGAGTCGCTGAGCTTTCATATTCAGCAAGAAATGTTTTAGAATCTCTGCTAAACTTGTTTCCCTAAAGCTACCCACGGCCTTTCCTACATCTATTCCTTGGTATAGAACAGTCAAAAAATAGAATGCATACCTTGCCTTGCTTTGCTGTTTTTATTTTTGGATCACATTGCCTATGCAAAGCTAAAACTAGAGTCGAGTGGGGAAATGCTTTTAGAACTTCCCTCTCTTATCTCAGGAGGGACTGCTGAGTTTGTCAGACAGGCATCAAGAAATTTAAATTGAATACACTGGCTTGAAATTAACTGTTCACAAGGAAGTCTTGTTTATCTTTGGACATTTTTATTTTTTTTTCAGGTTTTTAAGAGGAACAGAGGTCATGACAAATGCTGTTTCCTTAAACATTTTTGTGGTAAAATCAGCAGCAGTTCTTGGGCAGGATAACTAACTCCTATAACTTCTTTTGAGATTTTGGTGTACAAGTCTGAAAGGCAGGAAGATGGGGTCTGCTGGCTGTTCATATGAGTAGGCGATTCCCTACCACAAAATGTATTTCCAGTCTTTTGAAACACAGGTCTCAACAGGGGCAATGAGACAGTAAGTCACAGCATTTGCGGGTAAGGGTGTTGGGGAGTGATTAGACTGGGTTACTTCCTCAGCTCTTTTCCAACATAAATTATTCTGACTCCATGTTCATGATTCCCACACTTTACCGAAATAGTCATGTCTGCCAGCAAATTCCAGACCCAGATTTAGAGGCAGTATCTTATTTAGATGTGAAATTGGGTACTGCAAATAAGTTTGCCTAATATTTTATGAGTCTTAAGAGGCAATAAGGGAAGTAAATTATAAGAAAAAATCTAAATGATAAATTCACCTACTACATGTGTAGGTCACTCAAAGCTTAAACACTTAATCCAGCACAGCTGATTTAGTTACTGTAATAATGTAATTAATGGACATTTAGGAGATGTTGAGGTATCTGTCACTTTATTGAGAGTAAGGAAACTTCTAAAGATGCTAAGACCCCAAGTAGATGAAGGGGCCAGTTAAGTCTTTTCTGCTTACTTTCTCAGAACAGTTTCACAGTTCAAAAAGTTTGCTAGGAAGCTGGGGTCTGAATTTTTTCTTCCTGAAAGAAGAGTCAACCTACTTTTTCCTGTAATGTGCTCTGTCCACCAGAATGGGATATATTGAGTGAAAGCAATGCTGGGGTATTTTTTTGTTTGTGTTTTTTTTTTGTTGTTTTTTGTTTGTTTGTTTGTTTGTTTGTTTGTTTTGTTGGTTTTTGTTTTTGGTTGTTTTTTTTTTTTTAATGGATCCTCTCTGCAGGATAGGGATGCTAAAGTCAAACTCAAACTAGGAGCTGAAAACCCTACTCTGACTTACATAGATGTCTCCGCCATAAGCAGGGTAACAGCTCCTCCCTGGTCTGTTTTTGTCACTTGATGACCAACAGTAAAATGTGTGAATAATCCCAGGAGCAGAGATAAATGATAAACAGCTCAAGAACACCAGGTCAACCACAAGTACCATAAAACCATAATTGTTCATGCCTAATGCTCTTCTGGTCCCCTAATATGTGTTGTCCACCAGGAGGGTGAACTGCTCTGGCTTGCGCCATGATACTTGTACACATTCTTTGGAAACTGTCTTTCTGGTTTAGGAAAGTAGGCAAACTGGATTGCTGTTTGGGAGCTATGTCAGGATCATGACACATAAGACCATCTCAGGCAGGATTTATATTTGAAGAGATTACATCTGTGCTCCCTAATATCCTGCACAGATTGTTGAGGGATCACACAAGATTTACTGACTTGGAAGCAGTCAAAATGGGAGATACTGACAAATGTTAGCTAATGATATTTTCCTCTTGCCAGAAATACAAATATTTAAAAATCAGGTAAAAAAATGAGGTATGGCTCAACAATGGAACAAAGCAGATGAAAAGGAGGGGAGGATGTCAACTCTGGTGAAGGGGGATTGGTGAAGAATGGACAAAACAATTGTCCAAAAATGGATAAAAACAATTTTTAAAACCTTAATTTTGGCAAAACTGGAAAATTATATCAAATAGTATAGCAAAGACCAAATATTTAAACATACTAAAGCTGTAAATACTTGATCAACATCAGAAAGAATTATTAGCATAATTTGGAATAATCTGAAAGTTTCTAAGGAAAACTTAGAATCAACAGTCTTGCAGAAATGCTACAGATTTTCCTTTTTCTCACTAAAACCAGTTCATCTGAAAGCTGAAAGAGGTAGAAAGCATCTTGTAATTAATGGCATGCAAGTCTTGCTAAGCACAGACAAGTTCAACACTGCTGAATGGCATTTTTGGAATATTTTCCTGGCTATATTCAGAGCAAAACAGTTCATAAAAGTGTTCAGATCAGAGTGCATTGACACAAATAAAGCAGTAGCAAATTGGAGCTAATAGTCTATTAAACAGCAGCTAAACCACAGCCAAGACAAATTTTGAGTATTCTGTTCTGAATAAAGCCTGTCACACATTTCTGGCTTTTTGCTCAATGATGTTTTATTTTTAAATGATCTTCCAAATAGTAGTGAGATTTATATATGTCAGACCACAAAACAGAACAAAACACCATGTGCATGTGCATGTTAATGAACTATAATTACATAATTATTAGTATTATGCAAAGCAGAAAAGCAGATGTCTTTTTTTTTTTTTTTTTTTTTTAATTAGAAGTAACTTTTGAAAGCAACTATAAGCTAACCTTGTGTGAAATGGATAGAGGGCATCTCATATATCACTGCTGCCTGTAGAACATCAGTAAGGACTGCTCTGTGACAAGATGACAGGATTTTCCCTTAAGGTAAGAAAAAGAATACATGGGTCTTAAATGAGACTTATCTAACCCTACCTAGCTATGAAGTCTCGAATTACAAAGTGTGGAAAGAAAAAGAGACTGTAATTGAAGCAGGAAGTTCATCACCAACACATCATCAAAACAACCACAAATGCTGTTGAAAAAAAACCCCAAACCCACAAACAAACCTGCAGTGTCATATACACTAATACATTTTCTCCCACAACAAGCAATAAAAGACACTTTAGGGAAAGACTGTAAGAATTGGGCATGGACTGGATGGTAGTGCTGACATAGCCTCCTACTTTCTGCAAATTGCGTGTTTAGGAACTATTAGCTGGAGATCTCTCTGCTGTGAAGAAGTCTCTTGGTTTTGGTAAAAACTCCTCAAGCCTTCCTTCAGTCAAGTTGCAGCTTGGGGAACATCTAAAGACCTGTATATTTATACATCAATATGTGACCCCAAGCAAGCTTTGGTGATATGATCTATTTTTGTTTTATGAAAACCTTTACTTATCCCTTTCCCAGCCTCAAAGTTTGTCAAAATCTCATTTTCAATGCTGTTATCACCATACAAATTAGGCCTTCAACACCATGTTACTTGTCTGTTTATGATGTCCCCACTCCACCTCCTCCCCGTTCTCAAAAAAAGACACCAATCCTTCCTCCTCTCTTGCCTTCCTACCGTCATTTCGTATGACTTACACTCTACCCCACATCCCAAACCATCCCCTTAGATGGTTAGATGCCTTAGCAGTGGTGACTGAAGCACGCACGTTTTGCTACTGTCAAACAGCTCATTTATAACCCTAAAGTGGATAGTGCACTATGAGCACCTACTGTACACTTTATGTTAGTTACTTTAGTTATGATAGATCAACTGATACCAAGTAACTAAATGGTGAATGGGATGGAGAATGACTTGGACTTCTTATACCTTCCTGAGTTAAGGAAATGTCACGCAGAGAATGAAAGCAAGTTCAGCAGAACTTCTTTACCTCTAGAAATCAAGATTCCTAAGAGTCACTGTTGCCTTGCTGCCAGTAACTACGCTGACAAATTCATCATCACCTCTTGAGCTAGTTCACACAGTGAAGGGCAACTGAGGATGGTTGCTCATTTTGCTTTACTTCAATACAGAGCCCTCCCCTGCTTTGGAGACCACTTTCTTTTGTGAGTGCAAATACAAAAGAATTTTTTGTTCCTTAAAAAGTCATGGTGTTATGCTCAGTTTTCTGAGTCAAATGCTGCCATTTTCGTATTCTTTTAGTTCAGTGATTTGGTCTCTGCATAAAACCATCCTGATACCTGATTTTAAGCTCTATATCTGTTGCTCTGACACCCTAATTGTACTCTAACATTCTGTAATCCTGTTCCCTTACTGTTCCTATCCACTTCTTCCCAAAATTTGTGCTCTTCTTCCACCCTGTCTCCCAAGCTGCAGGGTTGTGGGGTTTTTTGGCTGAGCATTTTCTCATATTTTCATAACAATTTATCAGAGAATACCTGACACGGGAAATGAAACTCTAGCAGCCTGGTCTTGAATACTAAGTCTTGAACAATCTTAAACATAGGAAACTTTGCCTTTAGTGAATGTTACTTGATCTCCCATTTCCCTTATCACATATTAGAGGATTTATAGGGTTGGGTTTGTTTTTTTTTGTTTTGTTTTGTTTTGTTTTGTTTTGTTTTTGTTTTTCCTTAGATATAATTATCTCAGATTGGCAATATAAATAAATAAATAAATAACCCATACCAACAGCTAGTATAAACCCAAAATATCTCACTGATGTGGATGTTCCCATTAGTACAAAATGAGACCCACATCACTGACTTTCTAATTGCTTTATAGACCTGAAAGATTAAATCCAAAACTCTATATAGTCTGAGGCTGCCATTTCAGTGTTCTCTCTCCATTTAATATATTGAAGTTTCCTAGTGAGTTTATTTGCAGATCATTGCAACTGTAAATAAGTAGAGGTTTTCCAGAGTGCCTACTTGTACAGTATTTCAAATGCAAAACACATTAATTGCCTTATCAATAATGTACTGTCTCATCTAAAAAAGAAAAAAAATCCAGTATCAAACATTTGCCTCATTTTGTAACAATCTGAAGTCTTAGTACCCAATAACAAACCATGAACATTCATTTTTCCTCCAAATAACATTTTGAATGGGTGGAAAACCATAAACTCACACCAAAAGGCTTAGGAAATACATGCCTCTCTCAAAAAAAAAATATATCCATATAAATACTGAACTCTGAAGCTTGAGAAATAGCAAGGGAACAAAGCAGGGATAGGACTTTCCTCTTCTATCACATGAAATCAGAAGTTATATTACTGATTTTTAAGAAACATTATGCCTTCAAAAAAGTAAGAAGAAAAGAATACTCAAGGGAGAGCTGTCTGTTCTTCAGTACTTCTGGATCCATTTCAGATAAAAGGGTTTAATTGAGAATCACCTTTTAAGTGTGACAAGTTCCATGATACAATTAGTTATATATTAAAATTCCACTTTTGAAATCATTATGGCCCCTTAATTCTTCATTATTTCAAACTTGCAACATACTAAAGATTGTGCGGAAAAAGCAACAACGTCTGTTAAGTCTTTAAAATATGTACTTCATACATGAGCAATATTTAGCTGGCACAATGCCTGCAAATCCTACTCCTTCCTACTTTTAAATTTCTTATAAATATATCTCTATGTGTCTGGAACAAAAAATTCAATAAAAAGAAAGAAAATGGACATCTCAGGTTTTTTTTGGGTTTTTTTTTTTTTTTTTTTTTTTTTTTTTTTTTTTTTTNTTTTTTTTTTTTTTTTTTTTTTCCATTTGTCAACAAGTAAATGTCAGACTCCAGATGACTGGGCTAATATTTATGCATATTTTGCAACCATTTAAAAAGTTGAGATCTCTAAGTATTTTCATGATTTTTGATATAAAGGTCAAGACTAGATTAACATAATGCTTCACTCATGTCAAAAATCTAAAAGTGATGTTCACGTCTTGCTTATTTTCCCCCTAATTAACACATAAAGTAATTGATTTCTTTTTTATAATTTTTTGACTAAATTCTAAAAGTAAATTGACCTGTTGGCTAAGTAATTAGTTGCATTAGAAGAAAAAACTGTATACCCTTGGTAAAGATATGTTCGCATTTTAAATGTAAATTATATGTGGGGTTTTTTTCACTTAAATTACTTCTTTCAAATGAGGCACAGCTCTATGTTCAGACTAGAAGGCATCATTTTCTGAAGAGAAGTTTCTCACTCAGTTACATCCAGTATGCACCTATGAACATCTATTGTCAATTTAGATACTGTAAGATATCTTGCCTAGATTCCAGCTGCCACTCCAGAGACGTGTAAGAGAGTGTATGCTCACGTAGTTAATTAGCAGCAACCTTTGCCTTTCGCTTCCATCATCAGATAAGGGATTATGAAAATTTCTCTATTATAGCTACTGGTTTTTATGTTATCTCTGAATAGTAATTTCTACCTTTGTATTATCTCTATGGAGATATTATCTCAGATTCTCAAAAGATATTTTGGACAATGATTAAATACTCCTTGTAATCCAAGTTTAAGTGAATAGTATTGAACATACAGTTACGATAATGATACATTGGTGATTTCTAATATTGCATTTTTCAGTACTTTTCTTGCATGTTATTTATGCTTCATAATTTTTTGTTGACTTGTTGAGCTACTGTCCTACAATGAGCTAATATTTTGACTGTGTGTTCTACAATGTTTCTCAAGCAATAATTAATAGCTTTTAAGACTCACAGAGTTCCGAGGATTTTTTCTCATGTGTGTGGTTCTATTTTCTAAGCTGGTCCAGAAGGAGATTCTTTTAACAATCTTTTCCAGGTTTTGGGTTTTTTTGAGAGGTTTTTTTCTCTCTCTCTCCTTTTTTTTTCTTTTCTTTTTTTTTCTTTTTTTCTTTTTTTTTTTCTTTTTTTTCCTTTTTTCCCCTAATCTTAGCTTTCGGTCTTACCCAGTTTCTAATCTATGCCAGTATTTTAATTTCCATTCCATGACTAATGAATTTTTCATTAACCTCAATAACCATGAAATTCTGATCGTATTCTGTTAAGCAGTGTCTAATTCTACAAGAAGCCCCATTAACTTATATGAGATCAGCTGCAAAGCAATGTTATTATTCAAAATAAGTAGGGGTAGCAAAATATCTCTTTAAATATATACCAGAACCACATTCATGGCTGTTTTACTGTAGCACAGCGGATTAACAATTTCAAATGCATAACTCTCAGCCTTTCCATCACATGCATCTAGTTTTAGGAGTTTTAGGGGAGGGAAAATTTTGAGAGAAAAGTGGAAAATTTAATATTTAATCTGTAATTTTCCTAATTTGACAAGCCATTAAATAAAAATAAAATAAATAAAAAAAATAATAATAAAAAATCTGTACAGTGTGGAAAGTTCATACAGAAAGAACTGGTATAACTACCCATATAACTGCATGTAAATCCTGGAGGTACTGTCTATAGAGTATTAGACTCAATAAAATTGTTGTTAAACATTACCAATGAGCTTTTTGCTTACAGTGTTCAGCATACTAACAAGACTAATGTAGTTCTTCAGTAGCAAAGACAGAGATAGGAACTGAAATGTTTAAAAGTCCAAGTAAACCTCAAATGTCTTCCTTTATGGAAAGGAAAAAGTATATTTGTAACTGACGTATCTCAAAAGTATTACGATCACTTACAAGTACTTGAAGAAAATATAGCATGACGAGTCAAAAATGGAATCACTTTTCCCTCTGCAAATTCATCTCTTCCAAATACTGACAATGTTTCATTTTTTCCACTTCTTTTTTTTTGTCCAGACATGCAGAAATCAGGAGGAGAAACTATATAAAAGTGTATTGTCAGATCTCTCTGTCACTGCTACTGGCGAAAAAAAGGCTGAGTCCAAAGTCCCACTTGTTGGCACCTAACTGAAGTTAGAATAGCTATGGAGAGATGTCATAGCACACAGAAGATATGAAGATGTTACCTACTTTAAATGTCAGTCTGTTTGGCAGTACTCATTTATATTCTTTTGTCTTTCCCACAGTCATGAGACACATTTCCATCTGAAGGAAAAAAAAAAAAATCTGTATGAGGATTAGACAAAAATAACACACTGCTAAGTGACCTTTTTGCAGTGACCATTTCTTTTCAGGAACTATATGAATAACACTGATCATCACCTCTAGTAACCAAACAAATAAGGCCAGATTCAGGCTGCTTAAATTCTACTTACATCCCTATACGCATACAGTTAATTATACTCTTTAGGGAAGTCACTCGTCTCTTTGAGGAGTACTGTACTCTATACAGTACATTCTGCAGGGAGTTGTTCTTTAGACCATGTCAGACTTTTCTTTAAAGAATGTTATTGTTTCATTCCCAAAAGTTACTGGTAATATGCAGGGAGCTTCCTTTGAGCCAGCCAAAGAGCAGACTTATAGATGTGGAGGTTTAAGTGGAATTTAGCCTGTGTGAACTTGACTGCTGTAATGGCCACAATGACAAGATCCATTAAGGATGAAAATATTACGTAAAAATACATCTTCTATGGTTACCTAAAGAAAACTTCATGCAAAATATATTATTGATTTGTCCCACAAAAATGAAGCATACAGCAATTTTTGTTATTCCCCTCTAGGGTGGCAAGACTGAATTAAATACTTATCCAAGATCAAAGAATCTAAAACTGACCAACAATAAACAAATAAAATAACTGATTTTGCTGTTTACAACACTCTGGTTAGAACTTTGAGGTAATTTCAAGGGCTGAAATTATCCACAAGCCTAGGTGCCACCCTAAAAGTGAGGAAAGGTGTAATTTTTCCCTCTCTCTGGGGACACAGCAGCAAATGCAATTTTAAAGTGACATTTGTAGCCTAACATGCAAGAATGCACTCACTTTTCACCAGCACCTTTGCTTTTAAACCTCCCCCTTCCTTTCTTCATTTTCTTGGGTATATCACATCATTGACCAACTATATCTGACTGAAATGTAGAGAAATAAAAAATATTATTTCCTAGTACTTGTAAAAGCAAGCAATAGCCATGGATATCAGGCAGATCTCCCTGGGTAGTGAGATGACACTAGCAGCAGAATGCAAATATGTATTAGGTATGCTGATCTACATGGTGCTCGTCACAGGACGTGGATATTTGAGGGCAGAACAAAAAGCCGTTGCCTGTCTAACCCATGTTTTCACAGATCAGAGAAGCATTCACTAGTATTTTCTTCATTAAGAAGCTAACTTTTGTAAACTTTTGTAAACTTCCAATAAATTTTGCAGAAAGCATTTAAGGTTTATAGAATCCTAAGATGACATATAGCAAAGTACAGTCTTCAGTGTGAAGTGATTAATAGCATATGGAAATGTGAGTTTCTGTTTTCATCTAGCCTCTATTCTTGATTACTTATAATTTTTACTATTAAATTTAAATCATATACTAGCCAGCTTTTCAAATGTCTCCTTTAAGAAGAATGGTGCAATTCATACAAAAAATTTCAGTACTCACTTATTGATATCTGTGTTACTCCCCTAACAATCAATCCCATGGACTTATGTCTCTATTTATAAGAAATCTCTGGGTTTTCATTTGTTTGGGGGAAGACTGAAATGCAGGCTTTCTTTGTGCTTTTTACAATAACTTCCACAACTCTTTACATGGTACAGCCATTCTTCTCATTTATTCAAGCAGAAAAGCTTTTATCCAAGAAAATGTGTGTACTGAACAAGAATAGACGGACTAAAGGTGTAAGCTATAGGAGTCTTTCTTCCTTTGCCTTGAAGATTGATGTTTCACCACTGCTCAGCTCCCAGCCCTTTTCCAGTGTACAGAAACAGGATTGCCGGCTACCACTAAAGGTCATTTAACTGTGTTCTGTTTCTCCTCTTTTATGTTTTTCTGATTATAGCATTTTTCCTATTAAGTCCTATAACTGCAAACTTAATAGAAGTCTGAGCCAAACAACATTCTGTGTTAGTGCAAGGCTGGTTGTCCAGGAAAATGAAAGTAAAAATTCTTGGTTTTGTACAATGTAATTAAATTCCAAGTCTTAAGTTTAGTTTTCAAAAGATTAAGTTGAGGTATATTATGTTAAATAACAGTGTTTGATGTAGAAAACTAAAAGGAGAAATGTTTTACAATTGCTCTCAATAACTGATGATTCTATCATAAGCTGTATCACCTGAGCCAAAGCAGAATTTGCGATGAATTTTGTCAGAAGCCAACAGAAAGATGTACATGCACACAATGGCGTATCTTAAAGGTTTAAGACAAATTCACAGAACTCAAGGATGTTGCAAAGAAATAAATCCCCAGGCACCCTCCTGGGAGTCTTCTCCATGGCAGCAGAAAACAGGCAATCAAAACAGTCTGATTTACACGTGTCATTTTTATGCAGAGCTTATCTACCTTCCATGGGGATAGACTTCACAGTTCAAATGTTCTCTGCCTCAATAGAAGGCCTTTAAAAACTCAATATAGTGAAAGGAGTAGTAAGAAAAAGAATAAAATCTGAGCGGTACAAATTGAATGTAAAATTCACTGTCTCATATCAATATGTCAAAGGCAGAAGAAAAAAAATACATTCTCTTACTAGGTTAAGTATGGAATAACCTTGCAGCATTCAATGTGACTGATATTGCTAGGAATTGTTAAGTTGTATTTAAGGAAGGTTCAAGTGAGCAGTGGAGAATGGAGCTTTGTCAAGGAAAGTATTTTTTTCTACACTATCGCTAACTCAGGAGAACAGGGTAATTAATGTTTATGGATCCATATCCTAATGGATAAAGCATGTGTGAAAGTGCCTCATCAAAGCAGAAAATGAGGTCTGGAAAGAAGTTGCCTCTCGTAGATAACTTCAGCCTGGGATATGTACTAGATGTTTCAAGCTGCCATCATCAAAACATCCATGAACTTTCTAAATATTACCCAACACAATTTCTTAAGTAAAAGTGAAGGAAGAAACCTGCGTAAATATTCATCTGTCTTCCAGCTGTCAGTCTCAGATGAACTAACAGAATGGTCAATCTGAAAGTCATTAATAAAGAATTAAAGATGGAAATATAATTAATGTGTCTGGAAAATAGATCCTGTCAAACTACATTGATGTCATTTCTTGATTAAACATCTTTCTCACACACAGGTAATAGTTAAATGTAAATTACCATATGACATTTTGATAAATAAAGATGCACAACTTCAGCCTGGCAAAAGAGGATCCTATTTGGATGGTCCCTTGCAAGCACGAAACAAGAGCATGTGGCACAGTTGAACTGGCAAATAACATACTTATGTTGACCACATCTAGAGGAAAATTAAACTGTTTCTTAGTTAATTCATTGCTGAAGATAGTGTCAGAAGACCAGGAAGAGGTTAGTCATGGCTCAGTTTAATATTTTGCCTTAAATGTAACACCACTGGCTAAGAAGGGGACATGAGGTGGAAGTTCAGTGATCACAGGCAACACAGGATTTGCACACAAGATCCTGGCCAGATCCAGACAGATGAGTGATGGGTGGCTGAGGTAGTGGCTGAAAGTCAAAGTTCACCTCCTCTTGCATGGCTATCACGAGGTCACTGTTGTGCAAGTTCTCACAAATTTCCTCATCCTAGCTTCATCTACACTGCAAAACTGGTTCTTCTTCTACAACCTAGCACACAGGACAGATGGGAAAAAAGAGTGGAAGACACACATTCTTTGTAGATGAAGGAAAGTCTGTTTTGCTCAAATGAAAGTTGTCAATCTGAAGATTAGCAAAGATGGCTAACCTTGGGCTGGCAGTGTTACAACTGTATGGTTTTGGGTTTGGGTTTTTTTATTTGTTTGTTTTGTTTTCTTTTTCCACCATCCAATTCTGTTAATCAGATATGATGAAGAATATTGAAAGAATTCAAACAGTTATGAGAGTTATTAAAGAATTTGAAAATATGCTTTGAAGACTGAAGTTGATCAAGCAGATGACTTTACATGAGAGAAATCAGGGATAATTTGTATAGTCTTTAAATATGGGAAACAACATCTTCAGTTTAGTAAACAAAAACCAGGGACTGGAAATGGAAGGGAAATAAATTCCAAGCAAAAAAATACTTGCATATTTTTACCTCTTTTTGGAAGAGTGAGACCACTTGGACAGTTTATCATATATTGCAATGAGTTCTCCATCCCTTGCAATTTTAAGATCAGAAGTGTGTAGTTTACTTTGAATTCCATTTTTCTTAAAAAAAGAATTTATTTTTGTGGACACCTTCCCATCTGTTTTATTGAACAGGAAAAGAGATGACTGCAGTGGTACCTCTTGACTTTTTGGCTGAAAAAATCTTTAAAAATCATATTAGACTGCATTAAGCATGTCTAGGAAGATTTATGAAAATATCCAGATAAAATACAGTACTGTTAGAAAAATATGAAAACCACTCTACTGAAAAGTCTTCTCATGGAAGATATTGATTTACTGTCTTGTCAGCTTCCTAGCAAGGAAGAAGGGGATGCTTAATAGATAGTATTGCCAAATATTCTCAGAAATACGTATGTGCATATGTGTGTGTTGAACACTGCAAAACTTCAGCAGTCAAAAAGATCAAATTACTTAGTATTTCTAGGTTGACATCCAGCATCGCAAAGAGTCACTGCAAGAATTGAATGAGTACATTTGACATTTTCTTCTCTTCTGCATGACTACATCTGAGAAATTGTACAGGTATGGTGCCCTTGAGTTGGATTCAGTGACAAGGCAGGTTACAAGAAATTATAATCAATTTTTTTTTTTTAGTGTTGAAAAGAATTTTAACTATTTTGGAAGACTATTCTTACAAGTAGAAGGAAAACAGGTCAGTTTCAATAATGTGGCATTAATGTATCTTAATTTTTTAGTCATATAATTACAGTATAAGTTGTATTTATAAAAAGTTACATAAACCATTTTAATGTTAAAAGCATATAACTTCTTAAAAGAGTGCTGTTCTGGTTTTAACTTGTCTTGGAGGCACATTAATATTCATGGGTTTGACTGAAATGTTTGATTTGACTTAAGAGTTTGGATTATTTTTTTTTGCCCCAGCATTATTCAGAACTATGCTAACTGTTAAAAACTGAACTCTAAATTAACGGCCACATTAAATACATCTGGCTCTATTTTCACCTCTAACTTGTTTGTAATAAAACTGTTATTTCAACAAATAAAAGTGGTGAGATTCATTGCTGTGTTGTTTTTAAAACCACTGCCTCTGACCTATGAAGCACAAGCATTTCAGAGGTGGAAAAATGACATCATTTTAGCAATAAAATTATTTTTATACCTTTCTCTAAAATATGTTAGAAAGTAAAATTACATTACTCATTCTTTTGCATGGCCATAATTCACAGCCTTTTTCAGAAGTCGGAATGTGCCTTCACCCTGTAACAAAAGAATTACACACTAATTAAAATGAATACACAATTCTGAAAAAGAAAAAAAAAAAAAAAGCAACTTGCAAGAGTGGAACTTGAATTTCAAATACAACTAATTTAACGTGGCAAGACAGCAAAAATTAAGGTCTTTTGCAGTTAGTACTTCAACTGAGTCTATGTTTTTAGTGAGTCTTAGAAAGGCCAGACTTAATTTGTACAAGAGTTGTAAATGAGGGATGAAGGCTACTGAAGTGGGTACATGAAGAAACAAAGCAGTATGGTGCACTTCAGTTAATCAGGATGCACTTAACAGGGAAATTTGCTTAATTGAGATGTTTCCCAAGGAAGGAATTTAAGACTAATGATACCTAATAGCAATAACTGCTGTTTAATGGGGATGGTAATTCTGCTTAATAGGGTTACCATCAGGTAATTATGGCCAGGTCTTAGCTCCTGACTTCTGTTGGCAAAGCTCTACCTGTCAGGCATCTGAAGAGATGTACTCCTTGACCAACTACAGGGGAGCAGAAACATCAAATGCAGCATTTGGTATTGCAAAGCTGTGCTTTTACAATATACCCTATGTTGATCAATAGGAAGTTGCTGCCCTGATGATTTAAAAAAAAAAAAAATCTGGAATTTTTACACATTATCTTTAATTTTTTTAATATATTTTTTCTGGTTTATATCTAGTTAAAATGATCCTAAGATCTTTCTGTGTTAATCTCTCAACACACTGTATCCAGTTTATTAGTTGGGTTTATGCACACAACATGTTAGGATATGAATCCAAGTCCAAACTTAAAGCAAAAAAAAATTTCTAGAATTAAAGCATTCTAACATTTTGTTCCAAGTTTACGCTGGTATTCAGTTATTTTCTTCTTTTTCTTTTCTTTTCTTTTCTTTTCTTTTCTTTTCTTTTCTTTTCTTTTCTTTTCTCTTTGGGATCATGTTTGTTTTTTTGTTTTTGTTTCTTTTTTTTTTTTTAACACTGCTTGTGCAACACAACCTTCATAAATTCCCCTTTCATTCTATGCTCCTACACTTGCTAGTGTTATTCGTCAGCCTCCCAGGATGAGAAATCAACAGGCACAGAGAGCAGGAAGTAGAAGTATATCCCTAATAACCACAGATCAGCATCTTTATGACAGTAACTGCCTGAAAGCATGAAAAAAGTTGACTGAAAAATAGCAGCAAGAAACACAGGGAGAAATCTGTAAAGCTTGACAAATATTTGTTATTTACTCTGAGGTCACCAAAGATAATTTAAAAACTTTTTGGGATATTTTTCATAACTGCAGTCTCCTCTGAGGTGGGTGTAATTTGTCTAAGAGATAAAGAAAAGGTGGAAGAGTGTCTCTGTATCCTGGAGGAATGCAGTCTTCCAGCAAGTTATATCACTGTAGAGAAGGGCAAACAGGTATAGTTCACTACCTCAGGCTCCAAAGAGTCACAAGAGGACCACAGAAGAAAATAATTTGAAAGTCTGCTGTGAAACACTGACTCAAGAAAATAGGGTGAACAATTCACAAGTGGCAGTTTATACAGCAAATTTAGATGTTTGTTCTCATAAACCTGTACACAAAGAGACCATGATTTATACACGCCATCGAAGGAACTGTTTAATAGAATATATTTCAGTTCTTGCATTTCTGGCAAATTGCACACATAGTACTGTTTCTAATATTTCTGCTCTAATGTGTAGGAACACTGTACTGGCTCTCTAATTGAATGATACACAGAGTAAGTTTCCAGAGATACTTTCACAGTAACTTTCAACATAGCTACCCAAATCCTTCAAATAAGATGCATACAATCATTTCTGTGTCAATACATGTGTGTGTGTGTGTGTGTGTGTGTGTTTTGCATGTGCTCTTGAAAGAGCAGTGAAAAAAAGGAGAACAAACCAAAACAAATCAATATGAAGGGATCACAAATGACATTAAATGGGCCTTGATATAAATGTCAAGAAGAACTCAATGGTGTTCTTCCGAATTTGGCCAGAGGACTACACATCTCTCATTACTTGACTGACTATTGTGGAATCCAACTGAACTCAGCTGTGCTGTGTTGTCCTTTAGCTGGACACCACCCTGAAATTTTGGCTCATCATGGCAATGAGAGAAGCTCACTGGTAGTATCTTCCAATAGGTATAATTTAAAGAACATATTTGTGACCAATGACTAAAAAATATATTTTTAAAAAAGATCAGATTTTGAAGTGTGAAAGCATCATTTATTGTGTTACAGCAAACAGCTAAATAAAATCCTTGCTATTACTGAGAGAAAAAAAATATTCTTCCTATGTACAAACAAAGAGCTGCTGCTGTTTTCTTGATTACACTATATGCCCTGTGGCCTGCCACAGATATGACCTCAATTGAGACTGTGTTGAGACTTAATATTCACTTCTCTTACACAAGCAAAGAAGGCTTTTCCACGTTACTGCTGGTAGAAGTTTTACACTCAGGAGTCAGCACTATTCTCCATAATATGATGTGAAAAAGAAAAAATTATGTTTAACATAAATTGTAGGAAACACAGAATGTTAAGACAGAGTAGAGGAATCTCAGACAGGAAAAGAAAAATTAACAAAGGATGGGAATCCTGATTTCCAAGCTATTTACACATGTTCTGTGCATTTAGCTTTTTAAATAAAGAGACCATGCTGTAGTCATGAAAAAATATAGAGGTTTCTACTGCCTCAGGGAACAAGAAAAACAGATAAACAAGAAGATTCAGAAAAGCTTCCCCCATATTCTAGACATAAAATCTGTTACCTTGTGTCTTTTCATAAATTTTAAGGTACAAGTTTATTAAACCATTCACATAACTGTTTTTAAGGTTAAAAAAAAAAAAAAGAAAAAAAAGAAAAAAAACCAAAGGACATCATCAAGACATAATCTCATCTGACATTCAACTGGAATGGTTTACAGAAATACTTCTCTAACAGTCCACATTCTAGAACTGCCTACAGAATGCCTCACCCTAGAAGAGACAGAAGAGACTTGTAGTTCACTGCAAAATCTCCATTCCTGGAGATTCAAAGCCTTAGTGTTTGTATTCAGTGCTCACCTTGCTGTGAGCAGGAGTTTGCAATAGAAACTTCCAGAGGTACATTCCAAACTAGATGATGATCATTTGAATTTCTGATTTGCTCAAACACAACTGTTTCTTCTGTCCTACACACCTAATATTTTGTGCTTTTACCTGTAACAAAATATCATGCAAATCATTGTTTAAATGTTTACATGGCTAGAAAATAAACAAGTTAGAATAAAAGTGAATTAGGAAAGTAATATGAGAACAATGGGAATAAATACAAAACATGAAAGAAAGGGAACAGTTTATTACAAGAATTGGGAAAAACTTCTCTGCTAAGGATAGGAGGAAGGAACGCACTCCAACCTTAGAGTGCGTGAACTTGATAAATTCCTGATGAGAGGTAAAAGGAAGCTGTGCTTCAGAGGGGCATCTAGGGTACTCCCACTGCTACTTCAGTCTACTGGAACAGATTGGAGCTTGTCTGAAAATAAAATTTAAAAATTAATTAAAAAAAAAAAATAAAAAGAAAACAACCTCCAAATTTCACACTGATAAAAAAAAAATAAAAAATCCCACATTGCATATAGTGTACATACAAAGTCTTCAGTAGCATTGGTTTCACTCTGTAGAATTGCTCCTGTTGCTCTATCCTATGTGGTTATATGCACGTAGCAAATTAGTCTGGAATTAGGCATGCTTTAAAGCTATTAAACTGCCATCTAATATATTAGAACTATAAAGAAACTGAAGTCCTACCCATAAAACTTAAATCAAGAAAGACAGAATACAAGATTCTTAACTATTTTACAATACTGGATTTTGCAATTGAACCATCAAAAAAGAAAGTGATTTCTGGGAGAGAGAAAAGAACCAATCATAAATTACTAACTTCTGGAAAACCTAAAGACGTAAGCTTACACATCAGATCACCTCCAGGAACATTATAGGAGTAGATATAATGTTGTTACAATGCCTATCAATATATTACCAAACATAATATGCAAAACAGAATATCCCAGCAGTTATCAGTTCTCATTTGTGTGTAATTACCACTAAAATACCTAGATAAGTTTGAATCATTCAAGCCACTTGTGTTCTCCATGACCAACCCCTTCTAACAAACATACATGATCAGTAACAGTTCTGCTTTCTTAGCAGTGAGCTTGTAGAATTATCTGCAGAGACAAAAGCAGTAGTAGGAAGAGAATGAAGTATGCCCTGTGGGGTATTACTAGGTAGTACATTCATTAAGCAGTTCTTATGATGCCATAAATGCTTTAGTCATAAGAACCAAACATAAAATCCCAGACTTTCTAATACTCCAATAGGGACCACTTTGCTTTTTGTAATATACGGTTCTTCTTCGCAGAAAAACATACCAGTAGCTATTTCTTTACAAATGCAACTGATTTTGCTTTGGAACACGCTCAGAGTATTACAGATTTATATATTTTATTATAGCTTTTTATGCATTAGATTGGCATGATAAGACACTTAAATCATTCACCTAATTAAAGCTATGTTAAAAAAATATCTCATGACATCATAAGGGAACTAAATTTTGAAAGACATTATGAAATTACAATGCTATAACAGTTTGGAGCTGCTTTGCATATGGCGTTGTGTGAAATTAAACTGCTCCTATATTTTACAAAGGCAATACAAAAAAATATCTCAGCCTGCACGAGTAAACAGGAAAACTTAGCTGGCTATCCACCATATTTGAGAAGTTGTGGCAGTCTGGTGAAGTTCCCACTGACTGGAAAAGGAGAAATATAACCCCCATTTTTTAAAAGGCAAAAAGGAAGACCCAGGGAAATACAGGTCGATCAGTCTCATCTTTGTGCCCAGCAACATCATGGAGCAGATCCTCTTGGAAACTGTGCTCAGGTACATGGAAAAGAAGGAGGTGATTGGTGACAGCCAGTGTGGCTTCACTAACAGCAAATCATGCCTGACAAATTTGTTGACAATCTACAACAGGGTTACAGCATTGGTGGGTAAGGGAGACCTTATAGCAGCCTTCCAGTACCTGAAAGGTGCCTACAGGAAAGCTGGAGAGGGACTGTTTACAGCAGTATGTATTGATAGGACAAGAGGAAATGGGTTTAATCTAAGAGAGAGTACATTTAGATTAGATATTAGGAATAAATTCATTACTGTGAGGGTGGTGAAGCACTGGCACAGGTTGCCCAGAGAAGCTGTGGCTGCCCCCTCCCTGGAAGTGTTCAAGGCCAGGTTGGATGGGGCTTTGGGCAACGTGGTCTAGTGGAGGGTGTCCCTGCTCATGGCAGGGGGGGTGGAACTCGATGATCTTTGAGATCCCTTCCAACCCAGGCCATACTATGATTCAATGATTCTATGATTCTATTATTCTATAACATTTCCAATATTTCTTTAAGGTGCATATCCATATCTTACTCAATTTCCAGTTAAAACCAAACCAAACCAATCTAAAAAAAAAAACCAAAACAAAACAAACCCACAATAAAAAAAGATTGACCAATTTAAATTGATGAGCAATGTGTAGACTTTGGAAACAGATAAAATAAAAACCAACATAAAAATATATAAAATACATTTTAAAAAAATAAATGTATAAAATATAAAAAATATCTACTCATCCTGAAGTTTAGTGTGGGGCTTTGCCTAGCATACAACAGCCAAACATCCTAATCCTAACACTTACTTTAGAAGCTCAATAGGAACCAAATAACCTAAGGTACTAACATTTCAGTTCCCAGATTAACAGTTGATTGCTCATTAATTACTAGTGAAAAAAAAAATCTATCTATAGGCCTATCTATGGCCTCATCCAAATATAGCTTTTGGAATCAGTGCATAAAATCTACAAGCCTTGGACCTCCACATGTGTTCCTAGTTCACATAAGATGATGTAAACCCTAACTCTAGTTAGCTGAGTACTTACACGTTAGACGGGAACAAAGTTTAAATTGGATAACAAATGGCAGGCTTCTTAGCATCATTAATCCTAAAATACAGTGATGGATTCACCAGAAGTTTTCCCTCCAGATCTATAAAATACACCATTGTAAGTCAATTATTAGTTTAGTGGAGTGCTTACCTTATGAGTAAAGCTGAAACAGCATTCAGCTGTATCCAGAAGGGAACAGCCACCTGAGCTAATTTTTCACAGAACACATTTTCCTTCCCCTCCTACATAGAATAAACACTAGCTGTTTGTTTCTGATTTCTCTGTAACTTTTCTCTCTGCCTTCCTTGCTAGCCCCAGCTGCCATTGTCTTGGATTTTAAGTGCTCTACAGAACTGGCTTCCACTGTAATTTCAAAAGGAAGTTATGAATATATTCAAAACCTCCTGTTTTTTAAATACATAAGGTTCTTTTGGATGCATTGTCTTGTGTACACACTTACAGAGAGTACTTCTGAAGTCTTGTGTACGCACCTGCAGAGCACTAACAAGGATAGCTCTTTGTCCCATTGTGAGGAATGGCAAAGACACAATGTAAAGCATGTGTACCAGTCACACGTATTTTGATCACCTAGAACAAAATTTCCATGCACTGCTAGTCACAAGCAAATTAAAAAGCAAATTGCTGTGTTTGGATTGGACACATGTATCACAGATGAATATATCAATGAGACCAAGTTCAACAAAAGCTTTTCAAGCCCGTGAGAATGACTCCAAACATAGAGTTATAGTTCAGCAGGATGAGACTATTGTATTCTGTGATCTTTAACAAACAGGTAGGTGAAATGTGGTGACTAGATAGCAAAGTTTCTAGCTATTAACCTGTGGTCTAAGTATGTCTTGATCAAAAGACATATATATGACATGCCTGACACCTGTAACAAAATTCAATGCTTGACAAAAAGTATTGAAACTAGAGAAGCAGGAGAGAGAATTTCAACCCATTGATAAGTGGGTTAGAAAATGAGTGGGTTTTTTTCTCATTTCTCTTTATAATAAAATTGTTCTCTCTCAAAAATGAAATTTGGGGTGGTGGGGTGATGAAGAAGACAGTATATGGTAGATTGGCTTTTAGGACCTGTTTCATCATGGATCAAGGCTTAATTCCAATTCTGCCATTGAAGCTACTGTTTCTTATAGGTTCAGAAGACCTAGAGATCTCTGTAGTTCCAGGTACATAAAATACATCAATATTTCAGCCAACTGATCTGAGCTGTAAAGTGGTGGTGAGAAACCTATCAGGAAAGCAGTAAATCTATAGGTTAAGCTATTCAGTATTTTGAGAACTGGCATTTTCTCCATTGCTCTGTCCTTGAAGAGATGGGAATTGGTTCATGGATTGATGTCTGCAAAAATTGTGCTAACACCACTTCGGAGTTAGCTGAGCATTTTGGGGTTTTGGTTTGTGAATAACTGTTTACAGGACTTTGGTCCATATTTTGCTTCTACAGGATGTGTTCTAAGTACATAGATGGCAAGTAGTTGTGAAAATGTGAAATATATCTTCTTTGTCATAAAGTTGTCATGTTTGTCAGCACTTTCAACCATGTGAGTCAGATAACGACAGATAGAATACTCTATGGAGTATCTTGATTTTGGCCTTGTTGTATCTATCTATGTGTTTTTCTTAGACTTACTAATAACCCTTTATTTTTAGCAGATGAGGAGCAGATCACAAATCTAGCAAAATTTGGTAAGGTCAGTAAAGCCTCAAAGACTCTGAATAATCTTTTGCATTCATATTTTTTTAATATATTATCAAATACCATTTCTAATGCTCAAGAGCTTTGTCTAAATTGTGAGATTGGTAAGTTAAACTTATTGGGGGTTTACTGTTAATTAAGAATAAAGTCTTCTTTCACATTAGGGCTAGATATTTAATTAAAAATGATCTGAGAAATTACAAGCTGGTCTTAGAAGTAGCACCGCAGTTCCTGGGAATGCAACAGTGTCTCTAATAAAAGCAGTAGTTTAAATGCTGCAGAGACCAAGGCTTAGAAGAATCAAAGTATTTGGGAGTGTTTTGATTCAGGACACCAATTCTTTATTTTTGTTCATAATGGTAGTTGAAAGGCCTGCTATTGTGATCTCATTTAGTTGGCTGTTGATCTAATTGAAAAATGGGCAATAAACCTGTTATTTTAGCTTTGGTGGTGGATTTGGGTTTATTTGTTGAATATCTCTTTGTAAAATGGCCCCTGAAGATAGCAAGGGTGGTGTGTTCAGCAGATGCTGGAGAATGGATTCATCCTTGAATTGAGAATCACAGTAGTGGTGGCACATGGCTTCTTTGGAGAAGTTTACATGTGTTTGTGTAGAATTCTGAGTTCCAGCAGCATTGGTTGCTGATCCCCCTTCTAGTCCCATCCCTTCCAATGGACACCTCCTTGAGTATTGGGAGTGTGGACAGTAATATACCTCAAGACAATAAGCCTTTATTTCCCTGATTTTTACGCACTAGGCAGTTTTTCAAGTATATAAAGAAAAACAACACCAAAATGCTACCAGGATTGAAAATCATGTTATCCAGTGTGCATGACTTCTTTCTTCCCTTCAAATCAGTTGCTCTTGTTGCATTTTTTTATCATTTCAAGTCAGAGTTGGGGTATTTTCTTTGGATGGTTTGTATTTTTATTTTTCTTTCAGAAGAGGGAGAGCAGGCTTCATTGCTTTGAGGGGCTCCACATCAATTGGAAGCAGAGTTTAAAAAAAAATGATATTAAGTACAATTTGTTAACCTTGGAATTTACCATATTTGTTAGAATATGGAAGATTAATAGTTGGAAACTTCAAAAATCCCAATACAGAAATAGTAATATTAGAATTTACAATAGCTTTGAATATACACATACAAAAAATTGTTGTAGTCCCTGTTGCAGGATGGAACAGTTGATGTCTGATTCCAGGGCTTTCTCCAATAATCATGTTTTCTTTGGCCTGCAAAAGATGCATCATGCAGACAATTTCCCCCAAGAGACGTTGTAAAGTTAATATTCTCAACTGCTGTGGGAATCAGAAGCTGCCTTGGTTTTGTTGTTTGTTTTTCCCCTGATCCTGTATATTGAGCAGACTGGGTGTTCATCAGAGACATAGGTACCTTGTTGAGGTCTTAACATATTTTAGCTGTACTTGACATGGATTTATGCTTCCATTCTTTTGCTCCAAGGATGGCATCTGGCATTAATTCTTTGCTGGTTGAACTTCATGGAACAGACCTTTTAAGGGCTTTTTTTGGAAAGCATCAGAAGGAAAATGTGCTGTAATTCAGTTGTCATTGAGGACATATTTTGTATGAAGGGCTATTTTGAGGAACAGAGAATTATGAAACCTTGCTTAAACTTTACTCTTATCATGAGTATTTTTTCTAAGGTTCAGCAAACACACTGAAAACTGAACAGTTTCACTATGTTTCACTGGTCTTATGCTAGCTGATCAGTTTTACACAAACTCTACCTTTTGAACATGAGAAATGTTCCTTAAGTATCTTTGGGATTATTGGCATTATTTATCATCCCACCCTTCTCCTCTGTCCTTTGTCTCCCTCAGAAATCTTCTTTTATATGATTTGAGATCTTTAACATGCAAGCATGATATAAATCAACTTTTCCATTGTTCTAATATTGTATATGTGGAATGATGTATTGAAAAAAATATCCCTACAATGCATGTAATAATCCCTTCTCAGTGGAGGAGGTCAGTAGTCATATTATAAGGCAGTCGTCATCATTCAAGCTCCATGTACTACCACACATGCCTTGAAAAAAACATTAAATTACATGTCTCTGTGATTTTCTGATTTTGAATGTTTTCTTGAATACAAGGTGACTGGCGATTGCCACTGTTTGTTTCGTACTTTTGTTTTATGATTGTAAGAGAGACCTAAATAATTTCTACTCTATTATATACTTTCATAAGTGACAAGTAAATATCAAATTAGGATTTTTTTTTTTGGTAATATATATATATTTTAGATATATGGAATGGGACGGGACAGGACGGGACGGAATAGAATAGAATAGAATAGAATAGAATAGAATAGAATAGAATAGAATAGAATAGAATAGAATAGAATAGAATAGAATAGAATAGAATAGAATAGAATAGAATAGAATAGAATAGAATAGAATAGAATAGAATAGAATAGAATAGAATAGAATAGAATAGAATAGAATAGAATAGAATAGAATAGAATAGAATAGAATAGAATAGAATAGAATAGAATAGAATAGAATAGAATAGAATAGAATAGAATAGAATAGAATAGAATAGAATAGAATAGAATAGAATAGAATAGAATAGAATAGAATAGAATAGAATAGAATAGAATAGAATAGAATAGAATAGAATAGAATAGAATAGAATAGAATAGAATAGAATAGAATAGAATAGAATAGAATAGAATAGAATAGAATAGAATAGAATAGAATAGAATAGAATAGAATAGAATAGAATAGAATAGAATAGAATAGAATAGAATAGAATAGAATAGAATAGAATAGAATAGAATAGAATAGAATAGAATAGAATAGAATAGAATAGAATAGAATAGAATAGAATAGAATAGAATAGAATAGAATAGAATAGAATAACAGAAATTTCAGTTGGAAGGGACCTACAATGATCATCTAGTCCAACTGCCTATATACATATAAATATATGTCTATATGTTTATCTATATATGTACTTGCACACAAACACTGTTTTCAGCCAGGATTACCCATTCATTCCTAGTTAAATGATACAGTCTGGTTTTTTTCATATATTCATTCACTATGAATAAAATAATAGCCAATTTCTGTAGCTGAGGTCTCCATTTTCAAGATTTGTCCAATTGACTTCAGTGATTATTTGACTTCAGTAAGTCTCTGTAAAACCAATAGTAATTGAGATCTTTCTTCACCTGCACTCTAACTAATGTGATATAGTCACTCACTAATTCAATTTTTGTATTTGGAGCATTTTCATGATTTTTGTCCCTTAGAGGCCTAGCAAACAGTTAGATATAGTCAATATTTGGGGAGATTAAGAAGAGAATCTGGATTTAGTAAGTCTCTAGCAAAATGCTGGAAAGCAAATGCCTTGTCTTGAATTTGAGATTTAATCCAATTGAGAGTCAAAACTCAATTTGAAGCCAGAACAACAAAATCCCTGGAAGTGCTTTAGAGCATTTTGTACAGTGCTGAAAGGAGAAATCCTCAGTGCTGTGAAAAGAGAACTGAGAGCATAAGAAATATAGTAATACATATTTTGTGCTTGATTTTGCCAGAACATTAATTCCAAGAAGACAGAAGAAATAGAGAGGCAGATTGTTAAAAAGACCTTAAACAGTAAAGCCTGGTTTAAGCCATTTAAAATGTAGAAGTTGGTCATTGGACTTAAAATACAGGTTAGTCATTGGACTTGGACTTGGTTAATTTTGTCTAAAAGAAAAAAAAACGCGGCAATATTGCAAGATATCTCTGTTGCATGTGAAAATTATGACATGGAAAATAATAGGACTACCCAAGGTGAAGAAAAGACATTCCTGTCTGCGGACATTATTTTTTATATGAACATGCAATTAAAAATTAAGGTCATAATACAAATTAATTAGAAAAAGGACAGGTGATGGAATTAAGTCAAATGGATCAAAATAAAATAGTGTGGTTATGACATGAGACAAACAGATGAACAAAAATAGAATTTAGAATGGTATCAGAATATGAAGAAAAAGAAAAATAACAGTTGTGTTTTTAGACATTGATCAAGACTTAATATTGGCATGTGTGCAGTATGAAATTAGCAATAAATGGGAGAAGGAATAGGATCTCAAAAGACCAAACTACATTTGAACAACAATAAAATTGTGCAACAATGTATTATAAGCCAAATTATAAATGTCTCATCTATTCAATACCTTCATATTCAACATACAGTTTTCAACTATTTATAGACTTTACAGAAGTTAACAATTCTTGCTCCAATTTCCTATGCCAGGTGCCTGCCTTGAGGCAAATTTACTTCATGAGATTTCCATAAATACATTCTGGCCATTTCAGAGAATGAGAAAATATGTTGTTTTGCTATTGATAACACATTCTTATGTCTATTTCATTGAAAAAAAATCACTTTTTCAAGCTCTGGTCTTCCATGCTATGCACTGAAATTTTTCAGAGCTATTTTTCTGCAAGTGATATGGTCAGTTCCTACTTTTCCCATGAAAAAAAAATCACATTTGGAATTGTCATAAGGTTTTGTGAAAGCACACGGGCTAAAGGAACTCTGTAGGGAGAATTTAGTTGAAAACCTGCAAATGCTGACCAGAATTTCTGACTACTGCAAAGTTGGGTGAAAAGGCATATCTGAAATTAGGTAAGACTTGATGAGCCAGAAAACTTAAAATGAGGGCCTTTAAAAGAAGGACCTGAAAGGGGGAACACACTAAAGGGAAAAGGAGCCTGTAAAAGAAGGATCTGAATGGGGAAACACACTTAGGGGGAAAGCAGACAGAGAGAAAAGATGAGTGAATAAGGTATAACAGTAATCACAGAATCAGTTTGGTTGGAAAAGACCTTTAAGATCATTGAGTCCAACCATTAGCCTAACACTGCCGAGTCCAATCACTAAACCATGCACCTAAGCACCACATCTACACATCTTTTAAATACCTCCAGGAATGGTGACTCAACCACTTCCCTGGACAGCTTGTTCCAATGCTTGACCACCCTTTTGGTGAAGAAATTTTTCCTAATACTCAATCTAAACCTCCTCTGGTGCAACTTGAGGCCATTTCCTCTTGTCCTATTGCTTGTTACTTGGGAGAAGAGACTGACACCCAGCTCGATGTAACGTCTTTTCAGGTAGTTGTAGAGAGAAATAAGCCTTCTCTTCTCCAGACTAAACAACCCCAGTTCCCTCAGCCACTCCTCATAGCACTTGTGCTCTAGACCCTTCACCAGCTGCATTGCCCTTTACACTCCAGCACCTCAATGTCTTTCTTGTTGTGAGGAGCTCAAAACTGAACATGGTACTCGAGGTGTGGCCTCACCAGTGCCGAATACAGGGGGACCACTTCCCTGGTCCTGCTTGGAGCAACATTTCTGACACAAGCCAGGATGCCATCGGCCTTCTTGGCCACCTGGGCACACTGCTGGCTCATATTCAGCTGGCTGTCAACCAACACCCCCAGGTCCTTTTCCTTGAGGCATTTTTCCAGCAACTCTTCCACAAGCCTCTACCAATGCATGGGGTTGTTGTGACCCAAGTGTAGGACCCAGCACTGAGCATTGTTGAATCTCATGAAATTGGCCCCGGCCCATTGATCCAGCCTGGACAGGTCCCTCTGTAGAGCCTTCCTTCCCTCAACCAGATCAATACTCCCACCCAACTTGGTGTCATTTGCAAACTTACCAAGGATGCATTCAATCCCCTAGTCCAGATCATTGATAAAGATAGTAAAGAGAACTGGCCCCAGTACTGAGCCTTTGGGAACACTACTTGTGACTGGCCGCCAACTGGATTTAACTCCATTCACCACAAGTCTCTGGGCCTGGCCATCCAGCCAATTTTTAACCCAGTGGAGCATACACCTGTCCAAGACCATAAGCAACCAGCTTTTCTAGGAGAATGCTGTGGGAAACTGTGTCAGTTTCAGGATATCAGGATGGGTGTAGGAGTTAGATACTGGGAATATTGGGCAGAGAGATTCAGAGTATCAAAGGCAGGAAAAGGGCATCTGTTAAGTACAGGCAAGAAGAGTGAAAGAGAGGAAGACAGACCCACAGGCCATTGTATGTTACTTATCCATAACTGAAGGGAATAAAAGAGACCTGTACATTATTTTAATCAGCCTCCCTATATTTTTGTCATGTGTTTTTCTCTAGATGTTTGGTTGTTTTTTTTCCCTGCCTGCAATACAGAGGTTTTACATGTAAATTGACTGTTGTGGAAAGATGACAAAGTAACAGAAAAGGAAAAAATGAAGTAATATTATATAAGAAAAATGGAAGACATTACTTCTTATCCCTACATGAAGGAAGGATCTCTGAGATGGGTGTGGCTTTCTTTTCTCTATGAATCTCGTCTAGGCAGAGGGCATTTTCCCCCTTTCCTCTTCTCTCTAATACTATGTTCTCCAACACCTTAATCATTTCAAGAACCTTTTGCTACATTTGCATTATCTCCATTGTACTGTGGGGATTAATGCTGGACATAGTACTCCAGATGAGGCCTCATGAATTCCAAGTAAAAGATAATAATATATCATAAAATAATTTATTACTCTGCTTATCTCCATGAAAAGGTATTAGACATGAAGTTCTGGAGTAGTGCCAATATCACTGGAACTCACAATCAAAATTAGTAAATAATCACAATGAACAGACTCTAAAATTGAAAGTCTGTCCAAACAAGAATGACAAAATCTATGTTTAAAATGTCAGAAACATTCCGTGAATGATTCATAAGCCAAATAAAAAAAAAAAAGTTTTAAACTATTCTAACTTTTGGTTTCGTGAATCCTATTTAACTAACTGTAAGGAAAAAGAAAGAAGTTAATTTGTCTTCTAGACTCCAGGCTGAGTTTGCAGGATTTATGTAATAAGAAACATAGGCAAAATGGAAAAAGAAATTAGCAAGGGGCAATGGAGAGGAACAGTCCTTCCCTCTCTTCCTTTGAAACCCTTATTTAGGGTAGTTTTGAGCTGCAAGTTACCAGGTCAGAAATTGACCTGGAGCCCCACAATGCTGTTTCTTAAAAAATCACTTTTTAGATAGGGATTATAATTCAAGCAACCCTTACTAGTAGTGACATAAGATCAATTGTGTCAAAATAAATGGCAGAGCTGAAGTTCACCTGATGCTGAGCAGAGGCTAAGCAAGTCATATGTTTAGATATATCTCCACAATCATAATGGATGTTTAAAGTCTATGACATTAGAAAAGAATGCATTTAGAAAAGAATGGACCTAAATTTTGCAGAATATTCCAAAAGAAAAATTATGTGGTGCTACCAGTACATGTTGGAACAGTCCAGCTAGCCTTTATCTCTTCCTTTCCTACTTCTGCTCTCATTGTCCACTGATGGTAGTGTCACATTTCAAAGGAATTACTTTCAGTCAAGGCTTTGAAAAACTGAATAGGTGTCCCCTGGCCATGACCCACAAACAGAATTCTAATTTCCAGAAATGCATCTCCAAATAAATCTTTTTTACATATTTGTAAAATTACTAGAATCTAATGCTTCTTGAGAGACAAGTGACAGCAAGCACTGAAGCTGAAAGTGATGTGACAAACATGGCAGCACACTGTGGTGAAACAATTCAAGCTTGTAATTAATTTCTATCTTTAAATTCCCATCAGTAATGCTTACTTGGAAGACTCTGACAGGGTGGAGTTTTCTAGAGAGAGATTTTCTGTTGCAAAGGTTGCAATACTGTTTGCATATTTACTATGGAGGCCACCAGATAATGATTCAAAACAATAAGCATGGAAAGCCTTTACAAACCTGTTTGTTTAATGAAATCTCAACAGTATTAGTATTCCTTATGAAACATATTTGATATTACTGGGGCAGAAATCACCTTTTTCTTTCAAGTCAATTGAAAGCAGTAAAATCACCTTGTAACATTCAGTTCAGAGGTATAGAAAGAATCCATAAATAGGTCGCTGTAAACGTTGTTCTAGGGATTTCCTTCATGAACCTCATCAGGCTGCAACAAGGCTTAAGTGAAAGGATTCTGAAAAAGGAGGTAAATATACCAGAAGACATAGAATTTCAATTTAATACTTATTCTACAAGAGGCTAGCTATGACTGATTCCCTATATTCCCTATATTCCTATGAATACAATCATTCTCCCAATTTTTTACTATAAAAGGGAAGAACACCAAATCAACATCTTGCTCCAGGTGTCAAATATCCCATGGCAATGCCAAGTAAAAAATTCCATTCTATTTTCCTATTAAAAATGTTTGGGCTAGAATTTATTTGTTTTGAATGGTATAATTCAGCAAAATCAAGGAAATAGATATAGATATAGATATAAATATATACATGTCTCTGTGTGTTTATATATTTATATACATACGCATATAAGCATGTATAGATTCTATGTTTCTTTAAAAAAAACAAAAACAAACAAGTACTCATTTAGAGGCTTATTTTATTTGTTCAACATTGAAGATGTGAGGAAGTATTTATGTTTCCATTAAATTTTTTGTTTGTTTGGTTGGTTGTTTTTTTTGTTTTGTTTTGTTTTTTTGTTGCGTAAGAATGTGAACATCAGGACCCATATTTGCCCAAAGAACATCTGGAATAAATGGAGTACAGAGTCAGAAAGATGTACCTAAAGTCCTTTGAGCTTCTTTGACCTTGAAGCATCTTTGTGTTGCATGTTTTCCAATCTCTATTCCAATAGAGGTTTCAGAATTGCTCTAATGATGACTCCCTATCAAAGACAAGATGTGTTACAGTAGCCAAAAATTAATGAGGTATAGGACAATCCAGTTCTGTGTCTGTGGTCTTCTGGAGGCCAGTGGAGACTTTCTTGAGTATTTGGCATGAACTGTTGTACACATAGGTCTTATGCTGCACGCAACACAGCTCAATGGAGCCTACAAGCCCAAGAAGTGTCCACCTTAGAAAAAAATTAGGCTTTTGCTGCTATTGCTTGTTTTTCTCCATTGTGTATAAAAGGAGTCTGAACAACAAGCTCTGATCTAGACACTGTGGTAAAAGTAGGTTAGGTAAATTTTACAGCTTAAGTCTCATACCACAAAATTGTTCATGCAAGATCTCCCCTACTCTGTCACACAGCATTCTTACCCATTTACATTTTGGAAGAGCTAAGTTTACTTGCCTCTACTGCTCTGTTGAAAGATTGCTTCAGAAAGGCATTATCCATTTCTTCCTCTCTCTATTCTCAACCAATGCATAGCTGTTTATGCAATATATTCTTGAGCCCCATCTACTGGTACTTCTTCCACATCCAAAATATCTACATCTATACAGACATAAAGCATGCTTGTAATATTGCCTCTGGACTGAATTATTCAGTCACCTTGGTGTAATGGAGTAATGTGGTGTTTATGCAAGTGATCTGGCCTGATTCTGAAAAGAATGTTAACCTTGGCTGGAGAATGCGGAGAGAAAATATTTCTTAATACACAACTGTTAAAAGAAGAGAAAAGCCGAAAATTAGCATTTCTGTACTCATCTCCTGGCATGTAGTAGAATTAATCTTCTATTTCATATTACCTGTGTAGCCAAAAAGGAACTGCAATTTAGAGGTCATATTATTAAGGACACCTAATGTTTCATTTCAAATAGGCATGGTTTATTTCAGGGAAACAAACATTAAATACTTTGCCAACTGTGAAGGAGATTATTATGCTAGCTTTATAGCAAGAGAAGTGATATGCCTGTAAAAATTGCTGATCTCAACCTGTTGACAAGTTTAGTTAAAATGTGCTTATAGTATAACAGTCAGTGCTGCCCCAGAAGACCTCCATTTGTAATTTATGCATTCTTATTTCAGAAGGGGAAGGAGTCCATGTTAAGAAAGGAATAACATACTTTTTAAAATTCTGTCTCAGAGCTGCTAGCAAGAACTTGATTTATTAAAACTGAAATAAATTCAAGCACCTAATTTGGAGTCCTCAGCATTTGTACAACTTGTTACTCCCATTTCAGATGTCTGTGACATTGAAACTAAGCTGGCTATTTTTCTCATCCCTACAGCTCTGTTCTCACACTTCAAGTGTGAGACTACAAAGCCAGGGCAACAAATTATTTGTGATTAAATTTTTTGATAGATGCCCCTGCCTTATATGTATGTTGTTAAGTAAAATATGTCCCATTGCTAAAGCAAAGCTTATGATCTGTGGGTTAAGAAGAGGCATCTTAATTTCTTGTTTGGCACAATGACATCTGAATCCTGAGATCACTTGTTAAATGCTATAATAGTGTTCTTACTGACACAGGATCCAGTATGATACATTCAAACAACTTGCTGCAGTCCCGGTATATAAGGTTGAACCAAAATTCCATCTCTATCAGTAATTAACAAGAGACTTTTAAAGAGTTAAAACAGGATATGAATGGAATGATACAGTTTAGAGTTTTTGAAAACTGGAAGCTGCATCTGGACCTCTGCTCTTTGTGTTTCCTATAGAAATATTTTCCATAAATTTGCCTAGTTGGTTTTTGAATCCAATTATACTTTTGTCCTCCAAAACTTTTCTTGGTAATGAAATCCAAAGTGCTGTTACATGCGGGTAAAAAACCTTCTATTTTTAGTTTATTTTAAATCTCTTGCTTGATAATTTCTTCTGATTCCTTTCCCATTCTTCTGTTATGAACCACTGAATGAAAACTTCATATTTGGTTTTCCCAGACTGTTCATAATTTTGTTCATTTTTGTGGTATACCCATTCCACATCATTATACATAAGGAAAACAATACACATCTGATGATTCTTGTGCCCTTTCCTGGACAACCTCTGGTGGAACTTTTCCTGCTGTCCTGGTTTCAGAAGGAATAGAGTTAATTTTCTTCCTAGGAGCTGGAATAGTGCCGTGTTTTGGATTTAGGATGAGAATAATGTTGATAACACACTGATGTTTCTAGCTGTTGCCAAGCAGTCAAGGACTTTTCAGCTTCTCATACTGCCCTACCAATAAGAAGGCAGAGGGTGCACCAGAAACTGTGAGGGGACACAGCCAGGACAGCTGACCCAAACTGGCCAAAGGGATATACCATACCATATGATGTCATGTTCCATATATAAAGGAGTGGGCCAGTAGGCCGGTCAGTTCAGGGTCTTGTGGAGCATCAGCTTCAGGTGGTGAGAAATTGTGCTGTTCATCATTTGGTTTGTATGTTCTAGTTATTATTGTTGTTGTTGTTACGATTACTATTATTATTATTATTATCATCATCGTTTTCCTTTTCTATCCTATTGAACTGTCTTTACCTCAACCCACCAGTTTCACTTTTTTTTTTTTTTTTTTTTTTCATTTTTGATTCTCTCCCCCATCCCACTGGGAAGGGGCAGTGAACAAACGGCTCTGTGGTTGTTTTAGCTGCTGGCCAGGTTAAACCACAACACCTGCCTGTACTATATCCTGAGCTTTCCTTGTGTGAAATCTTGCTTGATGTATGCTTTTGCACGTCTCTGACTTCCTGTGGGCTGCTGTGTAATTGCAGAAACATTGAGATTCTCCTTTTTGTACCTATATTTGGGTATCATACATTCACATGCACTGTTGTATAATAAACCTGAACAGATCAGCAGCAGTGCAGTTTACACACGTGAATATTAGATAGTTGAGTTTCTTTTTTCCTATCTTCTCTTGTTCCACTTAATCTGACTTCTGTTGCCCAAAGCTTTTCTATCATCAATACTTTTCTGCTCCTGTTGCTGGTCAGTGTGAGTTACACAAAGGTCCAGGTTACCTGCAGACTAAATTTCAAGACTCATTACATTTAAAAGGCTGCAGACTGCATCTGCAAATATGCTCTTCCACTAAGACTTTATCCTGGTTTCATTACTCCTACATTTCTGTTACTACATCTCTGTTGTAGTCCTATGATCTTTTGAACTTTGGTTGGCTAAAGTTTAACAAAGTCGAAACTCATCTTTTATTCATCTTTTTGTGGATCATAAAATTAGTGCCATGGATCAACATGGGTGGGGACAGAGTTTGTTCAGCTGAAGTGCAAGCAAAACTGAGTGTCAGCTGCAAATATATCAAATATATCTGCTCATACAGAAAAAAAAAAAAAAAAAAAGAC